>JAJPUD010003638.1:115691-151611 GCA_023553655.1 Myrmecobius fasciatus | reverse complement strand
TTTATTGCTTCCCTTCTAATCTTGTCTGCATTCATTTTGATTGTACAAAAACTTTTTAACTTGATATAGTCAAAATTATCTATTTTGTGATTAATGATGATCTCTAGTTCTTCTTTGGTCACAAATTCCTTCCTCCTCCACAGGTCAGAGAGGTAAACCATCCTACATTGTTCAGATTTGTTTATAATATCATTCTTTATGTCTAGATCATGAATCCATTTTGACCTTATCTTGGTATACGGTGTTAGGTGTGAGTCAATGCCTAGTTTCTTCCATACTAGTTTCCAATTTTCCCAGCAGTTTTTGTCAAATAGTGACTTTTTATCCCCAAAGCTGGGGTCTTTGGGTTTATCAAACACTAGATTATTATTGTCATTGAATATTTTGTCCTGTGAACCTAACCTATTCCATTGATCCACTAAATTGTTTCTTAGCCAGTACCAAATGGTTTTGATGACCACTGCTTTTGCAATATAGTTTTAGATCTGGTAGAGGTAGCCCCCCCATTTGCTTTTTTTTTTCATTAATTCTCTTGAAATTCTTGACCTTTTGTTTTTCCAGATGAATTTTGCTGTTATTTTTTCTAGGTCAGTAAAATGATTTCTTGGGAGTTTGATTGATATAGCACTAAATAAATAGATTAGTTCAGGTAGTATTGTCATCATTATTATATTCGCTCGACATATCCAAGAACACTTGATATTTTTCCAATTGTTTAGATCTGACTTTATTTGTGTGGAGAGTATTTTGTAGTTTTGCCCATATAGATCCTGACTTTTCCTTGGCAGATATATTCCCAAATATTTTATACTATCAAAAGTTATCTTAAATGGAACTTCTCTTTGTATCTCTTGCTGTTGGATTTTGTTAGTGATGTATAAAAATGCTGATATGTGGATTTATTCTGTATCCTGAAACTTTGCTAAAGTTGTGGATTAATTAGAATAGTTTTTTAGTTGATTCTCTAGGATTCTCTAAGTATATTATCACATCATCTGCAAAGAGTTGTAATTTGGTTTCCTCATGACTTACTCTACTTCCTTTAATCTCTTTTTCTTGTCTTATTGCTAAAGCTAGCATTTCTAATATAATATTGAATAGTAATGGTGATAGTGGGCAACCTTGTTTCACCCCTGATCTTATTGGGAATGGTTCCAGTTTATCACCATTACATATGAGGCTAGCACATGGTTTTAAATAGATGCCACTGACTATTTTAAGGAAAAGTCCATTTATTCCTATATTCTCTAGTGTTTTTAGTAGTAATGGATGTTGGATTTTATCAAATGCTTTTTCTGCATCTTTTGAGATAATCATGTTTTTTGTTAATTTGGTTATTGATATAGTCAATCATGCTAATAGTTTTCCTAATATTGAACCATCCCTGCATTCCTGGTATAAATACTACTTGGTCATGGTGTATTATTCTGGGAATGATTTTTGATACTCTCTTTGCTAATATTTTATTTAAGATTTTTGCATCAATATTCATTAGGGAGATTGGTCTATAATTTTCTTTCTCTGTTTTTGTTCTACCTGGTTTAGGTATCAGTACCATATCTGTGTCATAAAAAGAATTTGGTAGGAGTCCTTCATTCCCTATTTTTTCAAATAGTTTATATAATATTGGAGTTAATTATTCTTTAAATGTTTGGTAGAATTCACATGTAAATCCATCTGGTCCTGGGGATTTTTTCTTAGGGAGCTGATTAATGACTTGTTCTATTTCTGTTTCTAAAATGGGGCTATTTAAATAATTTATTTCCTCTTCTGTTAATCTGGGCAATCTATATTTTTGTAGATATTCCTCCATTTCACTTAGGTTATCAAATTTATTGGCATAAAGTTGGGCAAAGTAACTCCTGATTATTGCTCTAATTTTCTCTTCACTGGTGGAAAGTTCTCCCTTTTCATTTTTGAGACTAATAATTTGATTTTCCTCTTTCCTTTTTCTAATCAAATTAACTAGAATTTTATCTCTTTTGTTGGTTTTTTCATAAAAGCAGCTTTTAGTTTTGTTTATTAATTCAATAGTTTGTTTTTTTGTTTTTTGTTTTTTTTACTTTCAATTGTATTAATCTCTCCTTTTATTTTTAGGATTTCAAGTTTGGTATTTGATTGGGGTTTTTTAATTTGTTCTTTCTCTAGCTTTTTTAGCTGCAAGCCAAATTCATTGATTTTCTCTTTCTCTATTTTATTCAAATAAGAATCTAGAGATATAAAATTTCCCTTTATTACCACTTTGGCTGCATCCCACAAATTTTGGTATGTTGTGTCATTATTGTCATTCTCTTGGATGAAGTTAGTAATTGTGTCTGTAATTTCCTGTTTCACCTATTTATTCTTTAGGATGAGATTATTTAATTTCCAATTGCTTTTTGATGTATTTTCTCCTGGCCTTACATTGCATGTGATTTTTATTCCATCATGATCAGAAAAAAATACATTTACAATTTCTGTCTTCCATGCATTTGATTTTGAGGTTTTTGAGTCCTAACACATGGTCAATTTTTGTATAAGTTCCATGAACTGCTGAGAAAAAAGTAAACTCTTTTCTGTCCTCATTTAATTTCCTCCAAAGATCTCATACCTAACTTTTCTAACATTTTGTTTACCTCCTTAACATTTTTCCTATTTATTTTGTGGTTTGATTTATCTAGTTCTGAGAGACAGAGGTTGAGATCCCCCATTATTATAGTTTTGCTGTCTATTTCTTCTTGCATCTCTCTGAACTTTTCCTCTAGGAATATCCATGCTATACCACTTGGTGCATATATGTTTAGTATAGATATTGCTTCATTATCTATGGTACCCTTTAGTAAGATATAGTTTCCTTCCTTGTCTCTTTTAATTAGATGTATCTTTGCTTTTACTTGATCTGAGATCAGGATTGCTACTCCCGCTTTTTTTTTTTTTTCACCTGAAGCATAATAGATTCTGCTCCAGCCTTTTACCTTTACCCTATATGTCTATATGCTTTAGATGTGTTTCTTGTAAACAACATATTGTAGGATGCCGGTTTTTAATCCAGTCTGCTATTTGCTTCCACTTTATGGGAGAATTCATTCCACTCACATTCATAATTAAAATAACTAATTCTGTATTTCCTGCCATCTTATTTACCCTAGGTTATGCTTTTCTCTTTCCTATCCCCTTTCCCTCCTCCCTAGTATTTTGCTTTTGATAACCACTTCCCTCAAACAATCCTTCCCCTTTAGAGCCCCACCCCCTTTTTAATACCTTTTCGTTAATTCTTCTGTTTTACCTTCTATTAATCTATCCCTTTCTTTTTCCCCTTTTCCCTCCTGTTTCCTTATAATGTAGGACAAATTTCTTTGTGATACCCAATATGTCTATTATTCTTTCAGAGCCAAATCTGATGAGATGAAGATTAAAACAATTATCATTCCCTTCCCTTTTTTCCCTCAATCATTATAGGTTTTCTTTGCCTCTACCTGTGATGTAATTCCCCTTATTTTACCTCCTTTTCCTCTTCTTCCAGTGTTATCCTTTTTCTCCCTCTAATTTCTTTTTCAGATTATCATAGCATCATAACCATAATATCATAATAATCAGAAAATCACAATAATTGTATCATAATAATCACAAAATAATAATAATCATAATATAATCATAAAAACATAAAATCAACCCTCATTCTATAGACATCCATAATATATAGTTCTCAAGATTTTTTTTTCCTTGTTATTTTTTTTATGTTCCTTTTGAGTTCTGTGTTTGTAGATCAATTTTTTTTATTCAGTTCTGGTCTTTTCATTAGAAATAGGTGAAATTCACTTATATCATTGAATGTCCATCTTCTTTCCTGAAATATAATGCTCATTTTAGCTGGATAGTTTATTCTTGGCTGTAATCCCAGTTCCTTTGCTTTCTGGAATATCAGATTCCAGGCCCTTCAATCCTTTAAAGTGGAAGCTGCTAGGTCCTGAGTGATCCTAATTGTGGCTCCTCAGTATTTAAATTGTTTCTTTCTGGCTTCTCACTATATCTTTTCCTTGGTATGATAATTCTGAAATTTAGCTGCAATATTCCTGGGGGATTTAATTTTGGGGTTTCTTTCAGGAGGTTATCAGTAGATTGTTTAGATGGCTATTTTACCTTCTGGTTCTAAAACATCAGGGCAGTTTTCTTTTATGATTTCCTAGAAGATAGTGTCTAGGTTCTTTTTTTCATCATGGCTTTCAGGAAGCCCTATAATCCTAACATTATCTCTCCTAGATATATTTTCCAGGTCAGTTGTTTTTCCTAGGAGATATTTCATGTTTTCTTCTATCTTTTCATTTTTTTGTTTTCTGTTTGATTATTGAAGTCTTGTTGAGTCATTCACTTCCATTTGTTCGATTCTAATTTTTAATGTCTTATTTTCTTCAGTTACTATTTTTAGTTCCTTTTGCAATTGACCAATTACATTTTTTTGTTCTTTGCATTCTTTTTCCATTTTTTTTTTTTTTGCAATGATCTCATTTTGTTTCCCCGTGTTTCTTCTAACTCTCTTTAAAGATCCTTTATGCAATCTTCAGAGAAAGCCTTGTGACATGGAGTCCAGTTTATGTCTCTCTTTGGGGCTTTGTCTGGAGTTGCTTTACCTTTAGGGACCTCAGGATTTGAGGTCTGTTCTTCCCTCTCTCCATAAAAGCTGTCTTTGGTGAGAGTTCTTTTTACTTTTTTTTTTATTCATTTTTTTAAAAGGTGTAAGGTCTGTTCAAGACAAAGGAGGGACAGCTGCTTTAATTTTCCCTGGGGCAGTTCTGCTGATTGAGTTATTTCAGGTGTTGGGTATTCTGCTGACTGAGTTAATTTAGGTTGTGGGCAGTTCCGCTGATTGAATTATTTCAGGTGCTGAACAGTTCTGCTGATTGATTGATTGCTTTAGGGGTGCTGTGTAATGGCAGCTAGGTCCAGTGCTCTTCAGGGGTCCAGTGGTTCACAGTCTACCTCTCACAAAATGCAGATTTTCCAAACCACCTGCTTACAATCAGGACATATTGGCCCAAGAGGTCCACAGAAGACTCCCAGGTGTGTGAAAAGCACAACACTCCGACTCGGGCTCCAATTCCTGTTGCAGCTCCCTGCCCTAGTCTCGCTGTGCTGCACTCTGGGTTCAGCAGACCACCCCCCTGCTCAATTAAAATAGACCTGTTTTGAAGATCTTCCAGAGGATCTTCTTCTAGAAATGTGTTGTCCTCCAGATACTGTGGATTTTTTTTTACTTCAAAATCAGTCTAGAGGCTTCCTATGTTGTTGGTTTGAGGGAAAGTTAGAGGAGGTTACAGAGATTCCTGTCTGATCTTCACCATCTTGGCTCCACCCCCGGAAGTCCCATATTGCATAATATGTTAGAAAAAATGGATTATGGTGCAGAAAATATTTTTTGATTCTTTGTTGATAGAAATTTTACTTTGAAAAAAAAGTAGGTATTTCTCCCAAAATGGGGGAAAAAAACCTTACCTCAAAATGTTGCCTTAATATAAGTACTTAAAATTGTGTAATAATATGATTTGGGGGGAATTTATATGTTACCTTTCCCTTTTGGGGGTATATTAAATTTATAAGAATACAAATCATTCACCAATCAATAAATAGTCAAAGAATATGAACAGGTAGTTTTTATCTATCTATAGGTAGTAATACAAAAAAAAAAAAGAAAAATTCTGTAGACATATGAAAAACATTGTAACTTACTATTATACAAATATTTATTAGCCATTCACAAAAGATGCTAGGAAAGAATTCTAAAAGCTTTTTATTTATAGCCTCCCCCCATCCTCACCATTGATTTATTTGAAACTTTATTAATGACTTTGTGTGGGTTGGATTATTTACTCTAAATCTTACCTTTGAAGGTGAAGGATTGGGAGGGTTATTCCTGGCCCCTCCCTCTCAAAGAAGAGAAAGGAAAGTCACATAGCATTTTATTTTCTAAGTTGATCTTGGCACTTGTCAATAATGAAATCTACCCATAAACTGCCAAGACTTTTATTATAAGGGACTAGTTGAACCAGAGGTCAGAGAGTTTCAACAAAACTGACATCTATGATAAATCATCTAAGAAGCCTTGATGTTAGTGTTCATTGTGGCTCCTTGTGATTCTGTTTGCAACTTTCTTGGCAAAGATCCTAAAGTAGTTTACCATTTCCTCTTCAATTCATGTTTGTGGATGAGGAAATTGAAGCCAACAGAGTTAAGTGACTTGCCCAGGATCATACAGCTAGTAAGTGCCCGAGAGTGATTTGCATTCAGGTCTTCCTGACTCTAGGGTTGGTGCTATCTACTGCACCATTTAGCAGTTTTAGAGATCATCAGATCTAATCCTCTCTTTCCCAAAGCTGCAAACATTTAGTTACACAGCCAATATTTGAAACCTGGGCTTCTCACTCCAAATCATTTATTCATTCCAACTTTTAAAATTTTTTTATACTTTTGCTACTCAAAATTAGCACTCATTTTAAGAATTTTCATGAAAAAAATTAAAATTTATTTTAACTTACATTTAAAAGATATCCCAGGGACAGCTAGGTGGTGCAGTGGATAGAGCACCAGCTCTGAAATCAGGAGGACCTGAGTTCAAATATGTCCTCAGACATTTAACACTTCCTGGCTGTGTGACCCTGGGCAAATCACTTAATCCCAATTGCCTCAGCAAAAATAAAAATAAAAGATAATCCAAAATAATCCATGAATCAACAATTAAAGAGCTATTGCTAAAAAATGCCTAGTGACACAATTGCTTTACAATTTAGCATATCTGTTCAGCTAGGGAGTGTTCAAACTCTAATAATTAAATGCAGTTTGGCTTATTAGCTTCTTACATTTCTAGTCAGGAAGACCAGTCTTCAAATCCTGCCTCCATAATTTGTTAAATGTGTGATTGTAGACAAGTTACTGAGTCAGTTACCTAAGTAATATGGGATTAATACTTGTAATATTACAAGTTTACAAAGTTGCCATTTGATCAAAAGAAATAATGCATGTGAAGTACTTCTCAATTCCCAGCACTCTATAGAAGTTAGGTTTTTTTTTTTTTATTTAATCCTGCAGACAAGAAAGTTATTCAAATTAATGAGAAAAACAAGGAAAAAACTCAAACTCAAATATGCAGATGATAGTTTGCTATCACCATCTATTTCTATGAAAGACTGCATCCTTTGTATAGGTGTGATCGTGATGATTTTGGAAACAATGATGCTGATGGATCTCAAGTTTCAGTCTTGACATTGTGGAATTGTGAGGCACAGCCTGCTTATCAGTGTGTCAAAGAGAACACCAGCTGGCTAATTAAGTGAGTCTAATTTAAACTAATGATGTAGATCCTCAAGATAATGCACTAATGACTGACTGAGACTGCTGATGATACTTAAAATACTCCTGAGGTGTTACAATGGGCCTCTGCTGCATTCAGGCAGAACTTGCATTTGCTTCTTATGAGGGGAAATGAGGCCAGTTGTTTTCTGGTTCTCTCTTTTTTTGAATAGCAAAAATATCACCTGTGGAAAGTCTTTTTTCAGTGGAAAATTTGTGGAAGCACAATAAGTTCCACTCATCCAATGAATAGGTAAGGCAGCAACTGGCCAATTTATAACAATTTATTTGAGTATTTGCTTTAACTTATTATTAATATTTTGGCTGGCAAGAGGAATAATTTCAAATTCACCTCTGAAAACAAACATGCCAGCATGTCCTATATAATAATATAGGATATTAATGTTAATATCCTATAATTATTATATTATATTATATTATATTATATTATATTATATTATATTATATTATAAATATTATAAAATCCTATAATAATAATTAACTCTAACCTTTTTTGTTTTTAAATTTTTGAAAACAAATAGCACACACTCATTGTAATAATAGCACAGCAGACATTCCACTCACACTTTAATATGTTTGGGAAATAGTCATTCCTTTTAAAGACTTATGGACTAAAAACATGTTCCTGTTCAAATAGTTATATCCATTTTATGTAAGAAAATGAGAGTATCACTTTTATAGCATAAAAGTCACTATGAAACACTCTAAATGGACTTATATGTACTATCTCAAGATGAGGGGAAGAAAGACTCGTTAAATAATTTTGAAATCAGATTTGGGTTATATAATTTTCTAAATGTGCAATTTATGTGAATTTTGGATCTCACTATTAGACAGTATTTTCATCTTTTCTTACTGTAGTTAAGGAAAGTGAAGGAAAGAGAGGTTAAATTTGCAAAATGAGAACTAATTATAAACTCTGAGCATTATATTAAAGTGCCTCATCTCACCTCAACTACATCAAATATTTTTCAAAGAACATATATGTATGTATGTTTGCATTTATGATGAGAGAGACAGGACAACAACAACAACAAAATGATGTAGAAGAGTGGGGAAGAAAGGGGAGAAGAGAAAGAGGAAAAGAGGGAAAAAGAGGGAGGAGGAGAAATAAAGAAAAAGAGAGGCAGAGAGAAAGAATAAGGAAAGGGGAGAAACAGAGATAGAGAAACAAAGAAAAGAAGATAATGATTGACTTAAAGGTAGCTATGACACAGTGGTTAGAAAGTTAGTCTTAAAATAAAGAATATGTGTTTAAATTCTAATTTAAGTTCTAATACATAAAAATGTTTCCCATATCAATCAAATCACAATTCCAACACAAAAAGTAATTGATATTTCCAACAGATTGTGTTTAAAATACTCAAGTTTAACACATACTAAACTAAATGGTTATATCAGGATTTGGAGAAATGTGATGTTATTAGAAGCCCTAGAATTTGAATTGGTAGTCTTTAGTGCAGTAAAGGGAAATTAGAGAAGTTGTTGGATACTTGATATTATGATAACTTTAAATTTTCAAAAATCTTTACTTCTTATGGAAAATAAAAGAGAAATAAAAAGAGAATAAAAAATAAAGGAAAGCCCTTTAAAAAAACCTCAAAGGTCTTGTAAGCAATTTTTTAATAAAGAAAAAGATTAATTTTTTTCTCTGTCTCTACAATCTCCATATTTCAGTGATGCTGAGATAACGTTTGAGGGCTTTGTATATTAGTGCATGAAATTGATTCTCAATGGAAAAGAAATCTTGAAGGGAAATTCAATTTTGTGATAAAATCAGATTTGAGGATAAATTTTAAGAAGCAAAACTTACCCTTAAGACATTACACTTGAGATCCAGAATTTATCTCATTGAGGTTAAGATCAGGACAAGGAAGAGTATATGCTTTTCCCCACAAAGTAGTAAATATATGGCAGTTACTGAGATGTGAAATGGAAGAGAGAGACCTTAAATTTTTCTTGCTTCAATTTTTATTTGACAGTTGAAGAAGCTGAGGTCAAAAAGGTGAAGTGACTAGCATAATGTCATATAGTGAATAGCTGATTTGAGATTTCCTTCAAAAGAAAAGAATTTTTAAATATGTCATTTCATCATTAACATATAGCATAATGGGGATACTTATTTATTAAGGAGATGCTTGTTAAGTCTTCCTATCTTTATGGTAACCCCATTCAAAACAATTTTTCATACTACAAATCAAAATATATTTCTGATTCTTTGATTGATCGTGACAGTACCCAGCTCAAAAATCCACAGTGGGTTCTTTATAAAGTTCAAACACTTTTAAGTGTCAAATGCATTTATAATATGCACTCCCCTTCACATTTTATTCTTATTTTGCTTCTTTTTGCTTATACTGGGTTTCACCCAATTGAATTAGCTCCTTTCTTCTAAAGGCTCCTCATTTTCTTTATCTAAGACTTTGTTATTTGTTTCTATCTTCAACATTCCTATTTAGGTTTAAGCTATTCAATTCCTATTCATTTTTTTTTTAAATTCCCATTTCAAATGTCATCTCCTAGGATGACATGATAACTCAGGAAGTTGTTTGAACTCTCCCAAATTAACATTCAGATAGCTGTAATATAATACCTCAAAGCCAACTCTGGAGCAATAGAACCAACACAAGCCTAGGGTAAAACAACTTAACAGCACAAGACAACTGAAGTCAATAGGAAAGGTCTGTCTCACTCTGATAAAAAGGGAACATAATCCAGAGAAGGCAGTAATCATGCAAGCCAGCCAGACTCTGCCCCAGAAAACAGGTCCCAGGTCCCAGTGTAGGACATCAATGAGGCAGCAGGTCAGTGTCCAAATTCTGCAGTACTGACAGAGTAAGCCAGCAGAAAGTCTTGCACCCTTGGTGTGGCAGGCCAGCAGAGAAATCCGGTGTTCCAAGCATAGTACAAGAATTTTTGGACAGTACCACCTCCATCAAAAGACTGAAAACTGAACAACAACAAGAACAACAAAAATCCTGACTACTGAAATTTATAATAAAGACATAAAAGCTCAAAATAAAAGCTAAGAAGAGGACAACAATGTCAAAATGCCTACATGCAAAGCCTCAAAGGAAAAAAAAAGAATTTGTGTAAGGCTTAAAATGCAAATGTGAAATAATTCCCTGAAAAACAACTGAAAATAAATCCAGGGAGATAATTTAAAAATTAATAGATTTCCTGGAATATATGATCAAAAAAAGAGAAAGGTATCATCTTTCTAGAAATTATCAACAAAAACTGACATAGCATCTTAGAATGATAAACAGAAACTGAAAGAATTCACTAATTACCTCCTGAAAGAGACTCCAAAATGAATACTCCCAGGAATATTATCACTCAGTTGCAGTACTACCAAGTTAAGGAGAAAATGCTGCAAGCAGCTAGAAGGAAACAATTCAAATATCATATGATCACAGTTAGATTTATACAATTAAAAGATCATGGGCTTGGAATGTGAAATTCTAGAAGGCAAAAAAGCTAAGATTACAACTAAGAATTATCTATCCAGTGAAAATGATCATAATCCTTCATGGAAAAGTATGGATAATCAATGAAATAGAGGACTTTTAAGAATTTCTGATGAAAAGATCAGAGCTTAGAAGAAGACACAAGATACAAGAGAAGCATAAAAAGGTAAACAGGAAAGAGGAAACATAAGGGATTCAATCATGTGAACTTGCTTACATCCCAAAATGTGAAGATGATTCTTGTAACTCTTAAGAACTTTATCATTATTAGTGCAGTTAGAACAGTGGTCATGGACAAAAGGTGTGTGTATAAGTTGACTTTGATGGTATGACATAAATAAAAGAATGACAAGAAAGAGGATTGCATTGGGAGAAGAGGGAAGGGAAAGATAAAATGGGGTAAATAATCTTAAATGAAGAGGAGTGAAAGATCTATTACCAGTAGAGGAAAAGAGGGGAGAGGACATCACTGGGTGTATATGTGTAAAATATTGAAATTGCTTCATTATATTACACTTTTTATGAAGATGTAGTTTCCTTATTTATTTCTTTCCCTTCAACAGAATTCTTTATCGCTTTCCTGTCAAGACAACATGCATACTCAGTTGCATATAGAAATCCATCTTATCATATAACTAAGTGAAGTATAATAATAGGAGAAAGGGTGAGTTGGAAAAGGCAGTAACCAGAAATTTTTTAAAAAATGGTAAAAAGGAACAGGATTCAGAGAGAAATGAATGGAGGCAACAAGAGAGAAAGAGAAAAATGACACACACACACGGAGTCAAACAGACAGACAGATACAGAGACAAAGATAGTGACAGAGAGAGACAGAAACAAAGACAGAGACAGAGGTAAAAGACTGCACCATACTTTATTATAATTCAGCTGAATATTTTAAAAAGCAGGGATAACTATCATGCTCTTAGAAAAAGCAAAAGCAAATATATATATTTGATCTAATTACAAGAAACGAAGGAAACTACTTCTTGGTAAGAGGTAACAAAGACAATAAAGTAATATCAATATTAAATATATATGCACAAAAAGTATACAATCCAAATTTTTAAAAGAGAAATTAAAACAGTTAAAGGAGGAAATAAATGGTAAAACTATACTAATAAGACACTTCAATTTTTCCTTCTTAAAATTAGGTAAATTTAACCAAAAATAAGCCAGAAAAAAATTAAGGGGATGAATGGGTTTCAGAAAAATTAGATATGATAGAACTCTGAAAAAAAACTCTGTGAGAACAGAAAGGAATAAACATGTGCACAAAAAACAAATCTGACAATGTATTAGGGCATAGAAACATCAAAATCAAATGCAGAAAGGCAGAAATATAAAATGCATCCTTTTGAGATCACAATGTAATGTTACTTATAAAAAGCGGCTAAGAATAGATTAAAAAATTGAAAACTAAATTCTAAAGAATAAATGGATAAAAGAACAAATCACTGAAGCAATCAATATTTTTAAAAAGGAATGGCAATAATGAGACAATATATCAAAATTCATAGAATACAATTTAAAAAATACTCAACAGAAAATTTATATTTCTAAAGACTTACATTAATTAAATAGAAAAAGTGCAGATCAATGATTTGGGTATACAACTAAAAATAGAAAACTAGGAAAACAACAAATTAAAAATCCCGAATTCAACTTGGAAATCCTGAAAATCAAAGGAGATATGTATAATTGAAAATAAGTAAGCAGTTGAATTTATAAATAATTATACATACATATACATATATATGTATATATATGTATATACATATATATATACATACATGTATATATATAATTTATGTATATTTACATATACATAAATAGGTAGGTAAGTCATAGCAGATCTTAAACTGCAGACAGATCATGAAGTAGTTCGTACAGCATGATGGCAGAATAGCATGTAGTCTCCAAAGTCCCAAAACAGTTGTATTGAAAGCATCATAAAGTAGTGGGTAGTTATACTCAACAAGGGAATAAGCAGGAGAAAGAGCAAGAGTGCCAGCTGCAGCAACATCATGAGCCCAGGCAGAGGTGGTAGCAGAAGATCCAGAACTCCTGACATTCCTGAATTCTTAGAATTGGTCAGAGCACTGAGCATTGGAATTCGTGGGAAGGGTGCATAAAAGTTGGGTTCCTCTTAGAAAATAAGTTCGGTCAAGAAGGGAAGAGACTGCCTGGGCTGGGCTGGGTTTTTTCTCTGCAGTTGGAAGCCCCACTTGCTCTTTCAGTGAATTGGGTGAGGAACAATTATTGAGTTATGGATTGGAGATGTATTCTTTATGGGGAAAAATTACTTGGTACTCATCATTTTTACTATTGTTTTTCCTTTTGGAATCAATTAAGGATGAGTGTTTATGTATCATTATACAAATATCATATATTTGGATGTGTTTTAATTAATTGTGCTTGTAAATTATTCTCCTTCTAAGCTATATGCTCTATGAAGCCAGGAGCTACCTCTTCCTTAGTTTTTAGCTTTGGGCTCTATTCATGGCAATATATTTTTCTTAAATGAATACGATGATTAAATGCCTTTGAACTTTTTTAACCAATAGGTAAATTGTATTGTTCCATATAGATTATGCTTTTAAAAAGTGACTCTTTTCAGTTAACCAAATAGGATTTTGCTTAACACAGAACCTAACATGTGGTAATTATATCTAAACTGTGTAACACATATATTTATTTGTATTATTTGAATTGAATTGCCTTATTTCACATGATAGAGAAAGGAGGCATCAAGAAAACAAGAATAAACTAACAGAAATGATACTGCAAGTTAATTCCCTCTCTGGAAAGCAAAATAATAATAATTTTTTAAAAAGACATTAAAATGATTTTGCTTTTTGGATTAACAGTAAGAACACAGTTGAGTTTATGTACATACTTCTTTCTGGTTTTTGTTTGTTTGTTTTTCTTTTGTTTAAATGATAATTGGGATTAAGTGATTTGCACAGGGTCACAAAGCTACTAAGCCTTAAGTATTTGAGGCTGGTTTGAACTTGATCCTCCTGACTCTAGGACTGATAGATTGTGCCATCTACCTACTCTTTTCCATATATTTGCAATTGGCAAAATCTATTGGACTCCATTATATCTTCATTAGTGTTGAAAATTATGGAACAATAATTTTCAAAGATAGATGACAGAAATTTCATAGGAATAAAGATTTGAGATTTGGAAGGGTGGAAAGTCAGGAAAACAAGGGTTCTATAGTAATAAACAGATAGCAATGATGAAATATTGATGCTACAACCAAGGAAGCAATGTTGAACATAAAGATCACTGTAAACGAGAGAAGCAGAGAGACAGATCAGAGGTTCATAAGATAATAGTTGAAGACTAAAAGGCAGTGGGCATGTAGCCCAAACCACTCATTTTACAGATGAAACTGTAGAATTGGAATGAGTCAAGATATTAGAGATTATTATAAGAATCAAAAGTAGGATTAGTGTGAATGAGATGAGATAGGTAGAATGATACATGGTTGTGGTTAAAAAGTAGAATTTTGAAGGCATTGGAGGAGGTTAAATTCATAGTGATCATAAAGGCTCACATAAGGCCCATGATAGAAAGTGACTATAATTTGATGGAGATAGAAAAAAGTTTGAAGTTGAGGCTATTAAGGCATTGAATGGTCAAGGTATTTAAAGAGGAATATCAACATGAAGGCTGAATATGTATAAAATATATTGGGAAAATGAATTTTATAGGAAGAATGTTGATTTTCAGAATAGGGGCAGGCAGTATAGAGAAGCAGAGATTTTTAAGTATAGAAATATTTTAAATTCATTTCTGTAAATAACTATGAGGCACTAAAATAATTATATATATGTGTCATATGTGTGTATATATATTCAAATATTGCTAAGATTAAAATAATTCTTCAAGTAATAAATTTAATTTAAGAATCATAAATATCCCATATTTCCTCATGTAAACATAGTTAATGATTTTGATTTCATGATGTCTTATATGATATGTCAGTAAAAATAAATAAATAATGCCTTGTCTAAAAGTTTGAAAACAATATAGATTTTAAAAGCTTGGGTATTTTATATTAGTGAACTTTTTTATTTCTTTCTAAACACATGTTGGTAAAGCTTTCAAAGATTAAAAAGCTATAAATATGTATATTTAAAGATTTATGTTTAAATCAAGCTTTGCGCCTAATGTTTCAATCTTCATTTCAGTGAAGAAACATATCCTCAATTAATTAATTTGTCACTGGAATATAGATAAATCATCTATTCTTTTAGTAGCATTAAAGTATAGAAATTAGCATGCTATAAAAATATCTAGTGGGATGCACAGATATTTTGCAATAATTTATTATTTTAAAATTATGTAATGACATAAATCAAATAATTCAAAAATAGATATCTCATCAGAAAAGTGGTTTCACAGTTACTTGTACAAATTATATTTTCAATTATATGACAATGATAGGGATTTTATTTTTTTACCACCTCTTCTGACTTGTTTATGGCTAGCTACTAGAATGAATAATTCAATTTTTGTGATTATGGAAGCACGTACATATTTCAGTGCCTAACATTCTCTATTAATTTGACAATTGAATTCATTTTGCTGCAAATTGCAGTCACATGGATGATAAGTGCAACTTTGTCTCAATTCTTAAACTCTAGTACATAATACACACACTCTATTATGTAATACATATTAAACAAGAGAGATGTTTTGAAACTGAATTTAAAGAATTTAGTTGT
Organism: Myrmecobius fasciatus; assembly: GCA_023553655.1. Classification (NCBI taxonomy): domain Eukaryota; kingdom Metazoa; phylum Chordata; class Mammalia; order Dasyuromorphia; family Myrmecobiidae; genus Myrmecobius; species Myrmecobius fasciatus. Next base: position 136,058 of record JAJPUD010003638.1, on the reverse strand, counting down.
TCTTTAAATGTAGGTAGAATTTCCACTTGTTGACTTGATAATCCCCAAATGAATGTTTTTAATTGGTTTATTTTTGTTGTCACTGAAAGTAAAGCTAACTCCTCCTGGTAAAATGCCAACAATTTGAAAGACTAAAAAATGTATGCTGAAATGCATTATATTGTCCATATTTATGACAAAATTAAAATTTAGAAGAATATACTTACCTAAATATGGGATCCTTAGTTAAGTGTTAACTGTTTCAAATTATACTCATAGGTACCAAAAGCTTCCAAAAATTGTATTTTAGGATAATTGGGCAGGAAATGCCAGGGTGGAATTCTTATAGATACCAGATTTGGGTGAGACTCTGGTTAAATTCCCTATATTTATTAACTTTTCAGAATAAGCAAGTTTTTATAAAGTTCAGTTTCATCAACTATAAAATAGAATGATCAAAGTAGACCACTCCCTAAGATTATAAACTGTAGAACAAGAAGAAATCAGATACCATATTTTTTTGTTTTCTCACTGGGATCTCTCTTTATCAATGAAATCACAAGTTCAATTCCCCTTCTTTTCACCCCCTTCCAAATAAATAAAATAAAGCAAAACAAAATAGCTAAGTACTTTGTCTGAAATAAAGGAGAAAAATATCAAAATTTGAGTGCAGGGAGGAATTTCATAGATTGTCTTTTCCCATTCCTTCATTTTACTGGCTCAGATACAGTGTCTCCAATCCAGAGTTATCATATATATCCTGGTCTCCCTGACTCATATACTTCAATCTTTACTCCATCTTGTACATGTGTGCTAAATCATCCTTCTTAATGTAAGGTAAGCCTCAAAACCTTTCAAGTTTCCCTTCTGCCTGTTGTTTGTATTTCATTTTCAAAGAAGATTGATGACATCCCAGAGTGATATCTTGACTTTCACATGAATTAGATTTAAGTGAGGCAGAGCTACACATAGTTGTCAGCCTCATGCTCCCTTCCAGTCATAGAAGTCTATTGACAGAATAATTGTCAAAATGGCTGCTGATGGCCCAGGATGCAGTAAATAACCTTGATGTCTTCAGTGTCTGATCAAGCTCTAAGTTGTTCAAAGATTCTCCACGGCATCTGCCTCAGTTGTCATGGCTTTTAGAACAAACTATTCTCAGTTGTCCATTCTACCAGGAGATGTCTTTACATATTTGGGGAAGAGATCCCCCTAACTCACTGATCAGTTTAAGGCTTGCCAATCAAACTCAACCTGATTTAGCCCTTCTCCCCAAACAACATTATTGAGATGTAATCACTTTGCAAGTTATAAGTTGTAGCTTATAGGTTCATATATAACCATCTTACATTGGAATTTCACAGCTAAATCTGGTTCCAAGCCAGCTTTCCAGTGTCCTTTGATATCTATATTTAATCCAATTCAAAGAAATCTTTACCTGTTTATGATTTATGAAGAGCAATATAAACTCTAGCCATGAGTTGAATAGTGGCTTGAATAACTATCATTTACAATGTTTGTGATTTCTTTAGACCTGTGGTTCAGGGTTAAGTAAAATAGGTCTTATAATTATTTTCAAAGTTTATTCTGTTCTTACTGCCTAGAAGAATATGATGAACATAGTAGGTTTTTAACAAATGTTTATCAAATTAAATTGAATTCATGGCTTGGGATGACATGGAATTTATTTGAGAAACCTAAGGGATGAGTTTTTTCTAGGATTTCTGGGAGATGTATTTTCTATTTTCTCCCCTCCTCTCCCAACCTGAATATAAGTTTTATGTGACCAAAGATTGCATTTGTATATGCAGGGCCTAAAATATATGGACCTAAGAAAATGCTTGTTTTTTGATTAGTTTGTTAAGTAACACAAAATTTTCTGGAACAGAAAGTCTTGGAAGATCCTTCGATTTGGAAAAGGCCTAGAGTCCCACCAGTCTCAACCCCCATTCCCAAAACCTTCTCTTATTATGAATATGGTTTTGCCTTTTTCCCCCCAATTAAATAGGTATGGGAAAAAAAGACAGTTGCTTCATAAATCTATGCTAATAAGAAGCTTGTAAAAATAATTCAGTCTTCTTTCTTAAAACTGATATATTAAAATAAAAGCAAATTTTAAATGATATTTAGTTTCTCAAATTAATTTAGTACTTTTCATTAGAGTGGGGTAGGGAAGAAAAAGAGATGAAAGACACTTTACTGTTTTCCCAGAAATATATCATGTGGTCATAAGTATGATACATCACTGGTTTCAGTGCTTGTAATCAATAAAGAAAATTGTAATAGCTCAACAGTATTTATTGCAATTTAATGAAAAAATATTTCTATTGTAGATTCATTTTAGTTAAATTTTAGAAAGGACATTACCTGCACAACTTTTTGGGACTGCACATCAACAATGAGTACTCGGTTCAGAGTAGGCTGAGTAGCATAAATGAACTTGTCTTTAATGTTAACAGCAGAGGCCCATACACATCGCTGAACTGTATCCCCTTCAGCTTGGGGACAAACTTCATCCTACAATCCAAGGAGAAGAAACAGAAAGTGAAATGACAATCACACATCATGATGTAGATATTAAAAGCAAAAGTGGTTGCTGTCTTTTTTTATTTCCAAATTATTCTTTGGTACCATATGTTTTTTCTGCATCACAGATAAGAAAAATTATAGTAGCAAAAAAAAAAAAGTTGAGTGGCATATGCATACTAAGAGCTCATTCAGATGAATATTGAAGTCAGAATCAATGAAAATGGTTAAAAATTTAAAAAAAATACTTACCCTAACTTTCATTTCTTATTTTGCCAATATAATTATGGATTCTATTAGCAAATATTTTTCTTCTAATTGTCCCAAGAGTAGAAATTTGGCAGTCACTTAAAGAAGAATGTTTAGTAATCTTAACTGCTTGTATTATTTAAATAATGTTTTATTTCTTGATTGAGTAGCAAAACCTTCAAATTATAATATAACAAAAGTGTCCTATAGCAAGATGAAGTACCTTATACTACTTCAATTCAATGAATTTATGGAGCATAATACTTGAAAGCATGTCCAGGTACAAATCTAGCCATGGAAATGAGCATGAGAATGAGAGTAAAAAAATTGTGGGGGAAAGAAAAAAGATGATCACATTTATCTTTCAACTTTTATGTTTATATGAAAGAAAAAAAACACTCAAGATACATTTAGGAGATGAAAAAGATGGTTCAAAACTCAGCTGTGCAATTTGCTAAGTGACCTTGTGGAACTCATTTGAAATCTTTGCTTCCATTTGCAACAACAGCAAATGCTGATGAGAGTATAATGCTAGAATTATAGACTACAACATAAAAGTGAGATATTATTGTTACCTACACCAATTTTGATTTGCAAGCAACATAGCAGGCATAAAAATTTATATTATTTTATTTTTGTCCCAGAATGATCTGCTATCTACCATTATGCTATTACTTTGGTAATTCAGCCAGCACAGTTACACTTGGATATATGGTTCATGGACTTTATGGTCATGGCTACCAGTTTTCTAACTATTCATCAGGGAGATTTGAAGATCAGGAAATACTACTTTGATTTGGACAGAGTGGGCAATCTTCTTATTTTATACTCAGCGGCCAGGGAAGGAATACTATTTTAGCCACTAAAATCTTTAGGAGGAAAAGTTAATGTCCCATTAAAAATATGACCTCTGATGACCAAAATCATAAGATTAGAGGTATGAGAAGATAAATTATCAATTTGTAGCTTAAAGCAAGAAATATATATATCATGGGAACTGGTTAAAATAAGAAAATGCTATTCCCTACCTTTCTCTTCCCAGAAAGTTCTTTCATGTATTGTTTTCAAGTGTGAAAATGAAGAATCTGGCATATGCCCATATTAAGTAATAAGAACAAGCAATGTCCCAGGATAAAAATTAGTTACTATAATCCCTAATTTATCTCTACAAGAGACATGACATGGTGGATAGAAAGCCAAACTAAGAGTAAGGAGACATGAATACCAAATTAGGCTTGAATGTGTATTAGTTGTATAACATGTGGAAAGCAATACTCTTAGCATATAAATGACAGAAAAAAAAAGTTCATTGGCAACATAATAAGTTAATTTCACACAAAGATTTTCCAAAATGATGAAATCACAGGATTGGATACAGATATCTCCTCACCCCCCAAAAGGAAACAAAGAAACAAAGAAAAAACTTTTTTTCTGGGGGAAGCTGGGTGATGAAGTGCTTAGAGCACTAGCCCTGAAGTTAGGAGGACCTGAGTTCAAATCTGATCTCAGACACTTAACACTCCCTAGCTGTGTGACCCTAGGCAAGTTACTAAACCCCGATTGCCTCAGCCAAAAAAAAAAAAAAAAAATTTTTCTGCTATATTTCTTTTTGATGTTATAAACCATCATGTTTTCTTTGAAATGCCTATTAAATACATGTATCTCTATATCATATATAAAACATACATATTGGTTATGTATGTGTAGATGTATAAATTTCACTGTCTTTTTAGGTACCTTATTTATATTTCAAAGGACCCACTATTCCATCTTTGTATATAATCCTTCAAGAGATATATTGCAATATAGCCATATCTGCCCAAATGTGACTTTTGTCTATATTTTCCTATATGTTCATTACCTACTATGAAGAGTCCATAGTGAAGTTCTTTTCATATTATGTGGATACTGACATGGTATCAGTCAGACAATAATTTGATGACATAACTCTCCTATGCAATTCTTTATTCTTAATGTTTTATAACCTACTCACACAAACCATGTTAATCTTAAATAACCTTTTGTGAACATACATTTCCTAAAAGTTCATGTTAAAGATAAGATGTGGTACCAACTCAGGAAATCAGGAAACTTAGTTTCCAGTTTGAATATTGTTATTTACTGTGACTTTCAGCAACTTACAATATATCTGGTCCTCATTTTCCACATTGTTAAAATAAGAGGAATATCTCTGGGGGTAGTTAATTCTTGGTTGTAACCCCAGGTCCTTTGCCTTCTAGATCATGCTATTCCAGACCCTCTAATCCTTTATTGTAGAAGCTGCCAGATGGGTAATCCTGAATTTTGCTCCTTGATTTTTGTTGTTGTTGTTGTTGTTGAAGCAATTGGGGTTAAATGACTGGCCCAGGGTCACACAGCTAGGAAGTATTAAGTGTCTGAGGCCAGATTTGAACTCAGGACTTCCTGACTTCAGGGCTGGTATTCTATCCAATGTGCCACCTAGCTGACCCTGCTCCTTCATTTTTAATTTTTTTTGTCTGGCAGCTTGAAGTATTTTTTTCTTGATATTGTAGTTCTGGAACTTTGCAACAATGTTCCTTAGAGTTTTCCTTTTGGGAACTCTTTCCAAAGGTGATTGCTGAATTCTTTCAATGAGGATTTCCCTGTCTGTTTCTAGAATATTGGGGCAGTTTTCCTTAATGATCTCTTAAAGAATACTATCCAGGCTCTTATTTTGGTCATATCCTTCAGGAAAGCCAACAATTTTTAAACTGTCTCTTACTGGATCTATTTTCCAGATCTGTTGTTTTTCCAATGAGTTATTTCATATTTTCTTCCATTTTTTCATTTTTTAAAGTTTGTTTGATTTCTTGCTGTCTCACAGCATCATTAGCTTCCATTTGCCCCATTCTCATTTTTAATATGTGATTTTCTTCAGTAAGCTTTTGTATCTCTTTTTCCATTTGGTTAATTCTACATTTTTAAGGAGTTGTTTTCTTCAGACAATTTTTTGTCCCTTCCTTTTCCAAACTGCTGACTTTCTTATGCATATCTCTTATTCTCTTTCTCATTTTTCCTTCTACTTCTCTTATTTGCCTTTTAAAATCTTTTATGAGCACTTTCAAGAAGCTTCTTTGGGCTGGAGACAATTCATATCATTCTTTGAGATTTATTCTGTGGACATTTTGTCCTGGTCTGAGTAGGTGTTTTGGTCTGTCTTGTCACCATAACTTTCTATGGTCTTTTTTTTTTTCCTGTTTATTGCTCATTTTCATTCTTTTTCTTTTGGTAGTTCCTTATATATATATGTATTTTATTTTTATGGTTGAGCTCTGCTTCCAGGGAAAAGAGGGCCCTGTCCCAAGCTTACTATACAACTCTGAGCCTTGGCTTTGAGCACAGGGGCCCCTTTTGGTTGCAGGGAATAGCTCTGCCTGCTCTTTTCAGAAAATGGGTTGGTTTTATAGTTTACCTTCTGAGCTGGGATTGAAAGCTAACCCTCTGATTTGCTCTTCTGCTGAGCTAGAACTGCAGGTCTCAGTTGCTTATTTGCTGTGATTAAGACCCTCTCACCTCCTTTCTCAGAGTCTTTCAGAGCTAGGCTGAACACCCTTTTCACTCCAGTGAGATTGACTTTTCTTGAAGTCCTTTCACTCCATCTTGAACTGGAGAGTAGTTTCATTTTGTCAAACTCTGTTCAGAAGCTTGGTTTCATGTGGTTTTCAAGAGAAACCAAGAGAATTGGAACAGCTTCCTAGTTTTACTCTGCTATTTTGGCTTTGAAAGTCCTTGGTATGATCAATTCTTTTTTGAGAATGAGATAAACTAGAGAAAAAATTTCAGAAACTATTCCACACTTCATTCCACACTGATTTCACATGTCATGGAATACCATATTTCAGGAGGCAAAGCACCCAGAGTTACAACCAAGAATTAATTCCCAGTGAGACTCAGCATCATCTTTTAGGGGAGGCAATGGAACTTCAATAAAATAAAAGATTTTCAATCATTTCTATTGAAAAAAACAGAACTAAACAGAAAATTTAATCTATAAACACAAGACTCAAGAGATTCATAGAAAGGTAAACAGGAGAAATTATATGTGTGTGTGTGTGTGTGTGTGTGTGTGTGTGTATGTATTATTTAAAGGTTAGACTGTTTACTTCCCTAGATGGGAAAATGATATCTATAATACTTTGAGAACTGTACCTGTCACTGGAGCAGACAGAGGGAGGTATCAAGTGGACTGAGTGTGTGGTTGTAAAGGGTGTCTGATGTGATTACATCAAAGAAAAAGACATTAAGGGATGGGAAAAGGTCTGTACTGAAAAAAAAAAAAAAAAGGAAAGGGGAGGTATAATGGGTCAATTAGTTCACACCAAGAGGCTCAAAAGACCTATTACAATCCAGGGGGCGAAGGGAGGTGGATGAGCATTGTCTGAAGCTTGATCTCTTTAGTTTTGGTTCAAAGAGGGAATAACTCAATCATTCATTTGAATATAGAAATTTATCTAACCCTATAAAGAAGTAGGAGGAAAAAGAGGAAAAGAAAAGGAAGCTACAAAGTAGAAGGGAGGGCAAAAACACTAGGGTAAAAGGTAAGAGAAGAAGGAGGAGTGATAGGAGATAAAGTAGTGGGTGGGGAGGGTTAAAAAAACATTACTAACCTTAGGGGAAGGTGTTAAGAGATAAGGTAGTGGGTGGGGTGGTTAAAACAAAAACAAAAACAAAAAACTCCATTAAGGACTTGGCATCTACACAAATATTGACATAAATTAGAGCATAAAAATCTTCCAATCAAATGCAGAAAGAAAAAAAGAATAGTAAAGGCTTCCTTTTCAGACCACAATGCAATAAAAATTATATTCAATAAAGAATCGGGAAAGATAGACTCACAACCAATTGGAAATTAAATAATCTGATTCTAAAAATGAGTGAGTCAAACAACAAATCACAGAAACAATTCATAATTACATCCAAGAAATTTACAATAATGAGACAACATACCAAAACCCATGAGATTTTAGCAAAGCAGTTTTTAAGGGAAATTTTATATCTCCAAATAGCTACATGAATAAAATAGAGAAAGAAGAAATCAATTTATAGAGTATGCAACTAAAAAAAAGCTAGAAAAAGAATGAATTAAAAACATCCAATTAAATACCAAATTAGAAATTTTGAAACTCAAAGGAGAGATTAATAAAATAGAAGTTAAAAAAACTATTGAACTAATAAATAAAACTAAGACTTGGTTTTATGAAAAACAACAACAAAATAGATCAGAAAAAGGAAAGAAAAAAAAAAACCAAATCACCAGCAAGATAAGAGGAGCTCAATCCTAAGACCCTTTGTTAGTTTCAGTTCATCTGATAATTATGTTACATCCTGTATCTGCTTTATTAACTGTGGAAATTCAATCAGATTTGAATAATGTCAACAATTAATTCACTAACAAGGTTAAGGTTTATAGAAATGATGTATCTTATTTTTAAGGATTTTTTAAAAGAATTATTCTTAAGAAAATTCAGACACAATAGTAGGTGAAAATAAATGTGCCAAACTATCATCCCAGCTGTTCCTAAAATCAGAATCAATGATTTTTGTTTATTCAGTAGAATTTGCACTAAATAAGGATAAGATGATTGTGAGCTTTTGGTAGCTATCCAGGATCCAGGATTCTTGAAACTTCAGATGAGGGAAAGTCCAAAATAGCTATTTTGACTTTAAATTTCTTAGATAACTGTTGGTCTCAGTCTACATCATCTTCTTGGTTAAAAATGTGGAAAGGATGGGTTGGTTTTGATTTATTCAAATAATATTCCAAGGCCCATTAGACCATAAACAGATTGAAAACACTGGGTGAATCATGGAATGAGCTAATTTTTCTAGGCAACTTTCACAAAAATAGAGCTATTTTGAAATTATTTTAAAATTGGAACAGGATTCCTCATGCATAATGTCATGGAGACATAAATGTGCTTGGCCCATAAATGCTGTAACTAAGCCTAGAGGTTAATATGTAAAAGGAAACATGGTGTAGGAGGTTCCAGTCTCAGTTTTAACAGGTTCTAACTGCAGGGGAGGAATAAGTCACTTCAGCTCTGAAAGCTTCAGTTTCTTTATTGAGAAGAGTATTAAATAATACTTTCACTAATTAACTTGAAAGGTTGATGGTTGAGATGGAGGGAAAAGGTAAGCATTTTGTCAACCTGAAAATGTAAACAAATGAATCACATGATTATTTATAAGATGATGAGGTTGATCAATAGAATGAAAGCTCAAAAATGTGCCATCTTTGTGTGAAAAGTGGACCACTTAAGTGGCATATAAGCATCATTTCATTTTCCTTATCCCTTCCATATTCTCATTATCCTGCTTTCTTATCTAAGAGCACCTGGGATTCTGTGCCAAGGGCTTATATTATAAAAATAAATATAAAAATGTAAAATATATGTATTCCTGAAGCTGAGAGGTCAGGGGAGGGCAGTTACTTGGTCTGGAGGTTGTCAAAATGCATGAATTTGGATTGCTGTTCCTGAATGCTCTGCTGAAAGGTGAATGCTTCTGACAAAACCCTGCCAACTAAGGGAGACTGTGAGTGACCCTGATACCAACAGCCAAACAGCTGCTGAACTAGTAGCCATTTCCACTACTTAATTTGCTACAAAACCATTCAACAGTAAAATAAACCATACTGTTGGGAATTATTTTCAATTTGTATGCACTGCTCATCAGAGATCTCTGGCCATACTTACAATGATTTTTACAAAGCCATTAAAAGTTTCCTGACATTCAGCCTGGATTTTCCTTGCTCTATTTTATGCCATTACTTCTGATTATAGCCTATTAAACCACATTTTACAATACCTCTTCTATTGTTTTTTTTGTTTTTGTTTTTTGTTTTGTTTTTTTTTTCAGAGTAAGTAGTTCTAGTATTTACTGCTTTGGGAGAGAGTTGTTAAAGAATGTTTCCTTTGTGCTTTACACCTTTAATGATAAACAAGGCAGAGATTCAGGAATGCAAAATAAGATCCAGATCATAACATAAAAACAGTGGATATTGTCAGAAATTATATAGAGCAGTGGCATTAAACAACTTTTATAGAAACACGCTATTTTGTGAAGTGAGAGAGCTGTAAAATTTACAGGAAGTGAGGAATAATGTTGGATTGAATTAAAGGTAAAAAAGAATATTCCAGTCAATATTTATTCTTGTTTGCATTGCTCTGTATTGTGCCTATATTTACAGACAGCTCTTCCTTACTTGTGTCTTTTCCCCATCCCCTTTCAATTCTAAGAACTATAGTAACTTTCAACAACTATAATTCTTATAAAAGCAATTAAAATTGTGAAACTTTTATTCATCATACATTAATTTAATAAGATTCTTGTCACTGTGTTTTATGTAATTCCTTTTCTATAAGAATTTTTTTGTTTACATTCAATAAGGAAGGTGGAGGCTTTTGATTTGTTTTCTCTTAAGTTTTTTGATTCCTTTAACAACACAGATTAGTATCTGCTGTCTAATTTAATTTTCATAATACATCTTTTTTTTTATTTGAGAGGCATAATGCACTGAGAAACTGAGGCAGTATAGAGATTAGAGATTTTTAATAGTTTATTAATAGTAGTGGAGAGTTTGGACTGATGACATATTAGCCAGCTATCTGGATAGGACTCTTGTCTAAAAGTATCCAGCCCTAGGGTGAAGGACTCCAGGGACTCTTACAGAGCTCTAGCAATTGGGGAAACAAAGGCAGAAGGAGGGGTAGTACTGGGAGGATAGAAATTCCAGGAAAGGACCATACATTCAGTTATGACAGGTTGGGGGTATGAAGGAAGGATCATAAATTTTGATAAGGAGCTAGAAGACAATGTCTGAGACCAGAAAGATATGTCCAAACATTGGAGATAAGACATCTGGAGTTTTATGACTCTTTGGAATGCTATGTGGCCAGAGCTCCCATCCCCAATTATTTCATTCCCAATGTCCAGGAAGGGGGGTTGCCACCAGGGAGACAGAGACAGAACAATTCAGGGAAATTGAGGCAGAACAATGAAAGGAAACTGAGATAGGGGAACTGTGGCACAACAGAGGAAGAAATTATGTTAACTCCTCCCAAGATAATATGCGCCTTTTCGTTTTACTATTTTTAGTTAATTATGATTTCTTCAAAATAGTTAATTCATCTCTTCTCTTCTTTCCCAAAACAACTAGATATAGTTAACCCCTACCCATTCCCCCAGTGCTAGCCTTCATCTTTAATAGCTTATCTTGCTTCCCATTTCATTCAGAAGAATGAACCATTTAGCATAATTTACCATAGTTACTTCCATCTTTACTTTAAAGTATATCGGTATAGACACAGATTCAATGGATATTGAAGTTTTAATTTCAAAGGAAGAGGCATCCTTCCTTTTTTCTAAAGCTAATTGTTTCATATTTGAGATTATCTTGTCCTGATTTGAAGTTTCATTTGTCAAATAACAATGCATTGCATTTAATTATAATCAGTCATCTTGCAAAAAGTGCTTTGGTCAAAAGAGAAGATAAAGGCAATACAGAATGATAACATATGTATGATAATTTGTATAATTTAATTCCCTAAAGGATGGGAAATGGCAAATAAACATGGCATTGATAATTCACAAATCTATTTCTTTAGTTCTATCACTTCTATCCTGGATCTTAAATTATATATAGAGTATTTCCACCTTCATTTTTATTTCTGTCCTTCTGTTCTCTCAAAAACCTATGTAAAGTATCTTCTAAATTCCCAAACCAGTTGAGCAGCTATAGTTCCAAGTTCCTTGTTTCCCTTCTCCTCCCATCAGCCAAAGGTCTCAGCAACTCCCTAATCAACAAGCCTAGAAATGTCTAAATAGATTTTTGCCTTTTTCTTTATTCATCACTCAGTCAGTAAAGTTAACCAGTGCCTACTTTGTGTCAAGCACCCTGTTAACCAGACACTTAATGTAGCATATCCTGTAAGTCACCAAAATTTAACAACTGATTTGTTCATTCACACAAGCTTATTCCTCCTGCCAGGGGAGAAGAGAAAACTAAGGCAGATTTAAGACCAGCTGTGATTATATGAGAGAGACAAAATGAGAAACACAAAGCACAAAGAGAGAGAGACAGAGAGACAGAGAGGAAGTGGGGGGAAGAGGAGAGAGGAAGGGAGGGAAGGATGAAGGGAGAGATACAGGGAGGGAGGGAAGGAGGCAAGGAGGTGGAGGAGGGACAGGAAGAAGAGACAGAGAGAGACAGAAAGAGAGAGACAGAGACAGGCACAGAGACAGCAGACAGGAAAAAGGAGGGAAGGAGAGAGGGAGGAAGAGGAAAGAGAGAGAGAACAAAAGAGAGAGAGAGAAAGTCTCTACATATTCTTTTAGTGAGTCAATTTTCTTTCATATTATAACCTCTAAGCTAATAATCAATTAAATTAAATGTGTTTATTCAATACTTAGCAAATGACATATACTGTGGAAAATGCAAAGGGAGTATGTAATGGTTTCCAGACCTTAAGAACCAAAGCAGTATAGTAGAAAGCATGTTAGGTTTTGAGAAAGACTACACAGGCATGAGATATAGGTTTCATGTTTATTAGGTATATGAACAGAGAAAAATCACTTCACTTCTCTCAGTCTCAGTTTTCTCATTACTAAAATTAACAAGTTGGATTACATGATTTCTAGCTCCTTTCCAGTGTTAAATATTATGATTTTAAGACCATAAGAAATGTAAAGGAAAGAAGGAAAGAATGGAGGGAGCAAAGAAGGAAAGAAAAAATAATAGAAGAATAGAGAGGGAGGAAAGAAGGAAACAAGCATTTATTAAGTGCCTGCTAAAGATGAAGTCATTTAATGTTTACAACTATATGGAAGATGGGTGCTATTATTATGAAGATTTTACTGCTGAGGAAACTGAGACTGTGTTTAATTTACTTGTCCAAGACCACGATGCTAAATAAATATCTGAGGACAGATTTATATTCTGGTCTTTCTGGCTCCAGGCCCAGCAGTACATAAGGGGAGATTAATATTTTTTATTTTTTTATTTTTCTCTCAGTTTCATCGTGCTTATTTTCACGAGTTTGATAACTAGTATTGAATAATATGAAATATCAAGTTCAGCCTCCTGAACTTGAATAACTTGAATAAGAATAATCTTACCTTTCAGCTGCCTAAAAAAAAGGACAAAAATGATCTCTAAATTTAGCTGATTATCAGGAATTCACAATCAGAAAATCTTCACCTTTGAAGATTCCTCCACCCAATATAGGAATGCTTTCTATGACAACCATGATACACTATGAACTAATCTCCTTTAATAGTCTTAATTAATAATGAGCTCATTCTTAACATAAAATTCATCGCACTATTATGGAGGTGTAGTTATTGTTTCTTGTTTCCTTAAATTGAGAGAAAATGTGCCTTCTAATATTTTCACCTGTTTGTCCACTTCTAGTCTGGAAAAAATATTTGGAGATAACCAACATCTTTCCCACTTAATCTTAATTTTAACTGACTAAGCATTCTTTGTTTCTTCTTTTCAGCTTGCTGATCACACTTCCACAGACAGCATTATATCAATAAGTCTCAAAAAAAATTATATCCCAAACTGACTTTCAAATGTTCTTGACTTCTTGTTTCTATCTTCTGGAATTCAATTTCTCCATTTATTTGATTATCTAAATCAGAAGCATGTGGGAGATTTAGTTTTCCATATTTAGTCTCATAATAAGATCCCATTAAAGATATAAGAAGCAGAACTGTAGATATGAAATGAATATAGCTTAAATCTTATGATATATTAAAAGATGTTTAGTGAGATTGATTCAGCTTTGTGTTTTCTAGACAGATAAAATAGATGTTACTGTTATAAATCTAAGAGGAATAAAGAGAGTTACAATAAAATTTTCATTTGTCTAAATGTAAAATAACTTCATAAGCAATTGTATAAATAATGGGCATGTGTAGCTATGCTCTTGTTTTATGAAATAACATCAAAAGTTTGGATTTAATTTCTTTTCTAATCAAGGCTAAGCTTTTTAGTTTGTAGGATAAATATCTATCTATCTATATGTATATATACATATGCATATGCATATCTATATATATATACATATGTATATCTATATGTACAAATACATATATGTATATATATATATATGTATTTTATTCTAGTATTTTACCAGCACCCATAAGACAGAATTTGAAGAAGAGATGAAATCAGAAGGTATATCTTAAAAATATTTATTTTACTTTATTTTTTGTCTAGAAAAACAGATTTCTATTACCCTTGTAATAGCATTCATGTCACCACTTCCACATTTTTCATTATAGGGTATTGTTATATAAAAACACATTGACTCATTGACACAGATGATAGATGCTTAATTAATTTGCTGAAATGTCAGATGGCTCAAGGCATTTTATTAAAAGAGTGAAGGACAACCGGGTCTTTTTAGTGTTTTCTAATATCTGTCAAGTGTCTAGTGGTACAGTGATTTATTCATCACAGTACCTAACATGGTGCTTTGCCATGGTAACAGAGGAAGGAAGGCATGGTAGAAGGAAGAGAGGAAAATAAAGTACCTAGCTCTAATTATTTACTTTAAAAAGACAATAATAACATGTACCTATGTGAAAAGTCTCTTCACTGATGAAACTCATCTCAAATTTCTTTGTAGAATTTTAGGAGGACAATGAAAAGTGAGATTATTTATCTATAATCACATATATTTGTAAACATTTAGTAAAAGACTAGAATTTTCCTCTTTCACTGAATCTGACCTTAAATCCAATATTCCAAATGAATAGGAAAATTATAAAAAATTATCAAAGTTTTTCTCTAATTTTCAACACATAAAAGCAATTTCTTAGAATTATTTTGAAAGTTTTCCTAGGTCAAACTCTGTTTTAAATACTCATATAAAGTTAAATGTATCAGAATAAACATGGCATCAGAATCAAGAAGATCTAGATTGAAGTTTTATCTTCAACATATTCTATGTGTAACCATGGGTATTGAAAATAGTTTCTCAATATCCCAGTTAAAATGAAATCATTCAACTAATTAAGCATAATTAGATCTCAATCAATAGGGAGAATTTCTACAATTAAAGTTCCAATCCTGGATGAAATCAGTACTCATGACTAAAAAGAGAAAACTACCTAGGAATTTAAAGATAATATTTATAGTTATTTTTAAAATGTTATCTGTTATGAATTTGAAGTATGAGGATACAAGAATATTGACTGATGTAAATTAGAATGCTCAAGTTTAAATGGCAAAAGAATAGCAACAAAATAGACTGAATTTTGATTTCTCTCCCATAGCATTGTTCATTTTCTATTCCATTTTGAAATGAGATACAATTCAAATGGAAACAATGAGAGTAAAAAGTTCCATCTATTTTTAAGACACCCCACCCCTTTTTTTCTTTTTCTATCCTATTATATATAGGCAGTACTTATTTGAAATGGAAACTAAATTCACCAACACCTGTTTCTTTCTTTTCATGTGTTAGAACATGGAGAAAAGACAAGGTTTCTGTGCTACCTTTCACAGTATTTTAAGATAGACTCCAAACTTTCTATTGTAATGTTTACTCTGTGCCAGTTTTTACAGGATTAAATTCTGTCTTTTTTTCTTCTCACTACACACATCAAAATGACCCTAGTCTAGTTCCACATTACCTCTTACCTGTACTCTTTTATCAGTCTCCTCACTGGCCTCTTGTATACAGTCTCTTTCCTCTCTTATCCAATCTCCTCACAGGTACTAATCTCCAACTACTTACTCTATTTGACACTTCACTGGCTTCCATTGACTTTAGGATAAAATACAAACTTCTCTGTTTAGCATTTAAAACCCTTGACAATCTGGCTCCAGCCTATTTTTCCAGACTGATTATGTTTTATTCCCACTCACACATATTACACTACTGTCAAACCAGTCAACTAAATGTCCCCATTCATGACTTTGATTCTTTTCTATAAGCTGTTCCCCCTACTTGGAAAGTTTACCACTGACTTTTGGAATGCTTAGCTCCCTTACAAAGCTCAGATAACTATTTCTCTCTCTCTGTGTTTCTCTCTCTCTCTCTCTCTCTCTCTCTCTCTCTCTGTCTGTCTCTGTCTGTCTCTCTCTCTGTCTCTCTGTGTGTATGTGTGTGTGCGTGTGTGTGTTTGTTTCTCTCTCTCTCTGTCTCTCTCACTTATTTATAAAAAGATTTGAGTTGATATGTGATTTCACTGATATAGGGAACTCCAATGAGGAAATATCATTTTTCAATGCAGATCAGTTCTTTTTTTGCAAATTATAATCTTAAACTATTGGTTGTTAAACTCAAATAGAATATGGTTAATGAAAACATATATAAGGGTTTTTTGTGATCAGTGTAATGAATTTAAATATATATATGTGTGTGTGTGTGACACACACACACACATATATATATTTAAACATATCATCTAACGCTTCTGGCCTATACAACTGAGACATTAAGAGACTTACCCAGGATACTAAAGTTGATACATCTCAGAGGCAGGATTTGAATCTGAGTCTTCCTAGATCCAAGTCCAAGCACTCTATTAATTATAATCTACTGAATATCTATATCCTACATCTATTTATCTGTGAATATATCCCTAAACTTCTCCATGTCCTCCTCATTAAGGAGAACAAGTTTCTTAAGGGCATAGAAAATTTTGTTTCTATAGTTGCATCTCCTGTGTGACTAGCTCACTTCCTGATCCTGGGTGATCACTCCTTAATGATAATTAATTGATTGGTCAATTAGATGGTACCACTTTTAAATTCTTGGAAAAAAAACTTCATAACAAATATTAAAAAAATCATATTCAATGACATTGTCAAAGTACTTATGATTTCGTTTTAAGTAAAACTTTTGAAAGACATCTCTTAGGTTTATCATAATCACATATGCTAAATTATCTTTCATGAACATTGTCCTTGGATGCCTTAACATAGCATGGGGAGAGCCATGGACTTTTGATGTTAAGATTAATATATTACATATTCAAATAGGCAGTACCAAGATAGAAAGATTTCCAATAGGAATGAGAGCCTAATATGGCCCAGACACAGAAGTACTGAAAGACTTCTTGTTATAGCACAGACTATTCACTGATATATATTTCTGGCCATAGCAAATCTTGACAACTTCCTGAAAATCAAATTGTATCTCCACTTTCTCATCAGGCACAACATTCTTAGCTTTTCAAAACATTTTGCATGCATTTTTTTGTTTAGTTTTAAATTTGAATCTCACAACAATTCAGTGACACACATGTGACAAGAATTATTATCCCAATTATACAAATGAAGAAACTGAGATCACTGGAGAAAAACAAAATATTTGTCCAGCGTCACAAAGTTAATGGTATCTAAAGCAGGATTTCAAATACAGGGCTTTGTGATTCCAAGTCCTGTGCTTTTTCTTTTAAATCCCAAATTCTGTAGTGGGTTGGGAACTGTATTTTTAAAGAAAGTATTATCAATGATAAAATTAAATATGCATAAATTATTAAAGTAGGTTCAGTTCTTTTCTTCTGTGAATTTTGCTGCATCAATAAATTCAAAAGTATTTCAAGTTAATTTAGTATAATTTGACCAATATACTGAAAATTAGTTTAAAAAATTAGGTCAATTTTCAATTAGATTAAGGGAAATACATAAGAGGCTCATGTTATAACAATAATAACTCACATTTAAATAGTACTTTGGGGTCAATAAAGCACTTTTCCCCCCACAATAGTTCTGTGACTTAGAGATAAATATGCATGATATTTGATTATACTCCTGGTGAATATTATTTTATTTTTTTAAAGTGAACAGTTATTGAGTACTGAAACATTAAGGACATTTACATTCATTAAATAATTTAAAACAAATAAACCCACCTTAAATTAACAACTAATTCTTTCTTTAAAAAATTTACAGGGATTTCCCTTAAATCAAACTCTTACCCTTAAATATTAAAACAGAGCAATATTTTCAGATTGATCTTAGAGGTGGGGGGATCATTTTTTTTAATTATTAAAACTTTTTATTTGCAAAATATATGTATGGGTAATTCTTCAACATTAACCCTTACAAAGCTTTCTGTTACAAATCCCCCCCACTCCCCACCCTTCCCCTAGATGGCAGGAAATCCACTACATGTTAATTTTGTTAAAATACTTGACAAATCGAATATATGTATACATATTTCCACACTTATCATTGTTGTGCAAGAAAAATCATATTTACAAGAAAAAAAAATCAGAGAAAGAAACACAGTGGAAGCAAAGATCAATAGAGAGCATGAAAATGTTATGTTGTGGTCCACATTTCATATCCCTCTCTGGGTATATATGGCTTTCTTCACTAAACAATTTGAACTGGTTTGAAACATTTCATTGTTGAAGAGAGCCATGTCCATCAGAATTGATCATCACATAGTATTGTTGTTATCATGTATAATGATCTTGTTCTGCTCATTTCACTCAGCATCAGTCCATGTAAGTCTCTCCAGGCCTCTCTGAAATCATCTTGCTGGTCATTTCTCACCGAACAATAATATTCCATAACATTAATATACCATAATTTATTCAGCCATTCTCCAATTGATGGACATCCATTCAGTTTCCAATTTCTAGCCACTCCAAAAAGTGCTGCCACAAACATTCTTGCACATGTGGGGCCCTTTCCCTCCTTTAAAATCTCTTTGGGATACAGGCCCAGTAGAAACACTGCTGGGTCAAAGGGTATGCACAGTTTGATAACTTTTTGAGCATAGTTCCAAATTGCTCTCCAGAATGGGGATCTGTTCACAGTTCCACCAACAATGTATCAGTGTCCCAGTTTTCAGGGGGAATCATTTTTACAAAGAGAATCTCTTCTCCCAGACCCTCACTTTGCCATGAAAGTTGATAATGATGCAAGTAAAACACTAGTGACCTGATATGTTTGTTTGTTTTTTTTTAAATATTATTTTGTTTTTTATTTTTACCCATATCAACAAAAGTGTTAGGGCCATATAATATCACCCTTAGAATACAAATATGACATAATAAAATACAAAATGGCAAAGAATCAAAGGGAAGAAAATGCCAAGTTGATATTTTCTTTGACTAGCTGGCTTAAGCCTACAGTATTGAATGAGATTCTCTTTGGGAAGGCAAGAAGAAGTCGAGTCAGAATGCTTTTCCTTGAAAATAATCGGATTCTGTAAGTAGAAGCATCATGAGCAACATGTGAAATATTTACTGGAGATATCACTAAGAGGCCCTACTTTGCCTTCCTGACCCCAGAACTTTGGGTAAATGGAGGAAGAGAAAGGAGTTGAAAATGAAGGAGGTTAAGAATAGGGCAAGTCTGTAATCACTCAGTTTCTCCAAAAAACAGAAAAGTTGTTTTTTTTGTAATCTTTTTTATTTAATATCTTAATTTTTCCCAGTTACATGTAAAACATTTTTTTAAAATATTTCTTCTTCCTCCCCACTCCCTCATTGAAAAAAGGCACCTGTGAGGTAGTTAGGTGGCATAGTGTATAGAGCACCGGCCCTGAAATTAGGAGGATCTGAGTTCAAATCTAGTCTCAGACACTTAAAATTTTCTAGCTGTGTGACTCTGGGCAAGTCACTTAACCCCAATTGCCTCAACAAAAACAAAAGGCACATGTGAAATTAAGCAAGTCATTTCCATAAAAGTCATGTTATGAAAGAAAACAGATTCCTACCCCAATTAAAAAAAGAACCCATTAAGAAAAATAAAGTTTTAAAAATATGCTTCAATCTTTATAGAGATACAATTAGTTTTTTTCTCTAGATATGGATTGCATTTTTCATCATAAATCCTTCAGAATAGTCATGATCATTTTATTGCTGATAATAGCAAGGTCATTCACAGCTGATCATCCCACAACATTGTTATTACTTTGTACATAGTACATTTCAGTTTTCTTGAGTTTTTGGAGAACTTTCCAGGTTTTTTTTCTAAGAGCATCCTGCTCATCATTTCCAATAAAACAATAACATTACATTATAATCACATACCACAAATTATTTATTCATTCCTAAATTGATGGGCATCCTCTTAATTTCCAACTTTTTGCCCTAAATAGAAAGCTGCTATAAATATTTTTGCAGATATAGTCTTAAAAAGTTATTCTTTATTCATGGCTAGTTTCAGATCCCAGAAATACCCACCTGGATGAGAATTTTAGTAGAGTATGAAAGTATGTAATAGCACATCTTATGCTCAAATTTATCAATATAGATAACTATTATCTTCCCTAAATCATGCAGAGAAAAAATGAGGCTTACAGAGGTTAAATGATTATTATCCCAAGGCTGCACAGATAAACTAGTAAATGAATCAGGACTCACATTTAGGAGTTTAACTTTGTTTAATACCCTTACAAATAGGGCATATTATCTTTAACTTAAGGATAGAATTCAATATACAACAATTCCATCTTTTTTCTTTCTTTTCTTTTTTTCCTTTTCCTTTTCCTTTTCCTTTTCCTTTTCCTTTTCTTTCTTTCTTTCTTTCTTTCTTTCTTTCTTTCTTTCTTTCTTTCTTTCTTTCTTTCTTTCTTTCTTTCTTTCTTTCTTTCTTTCTTTCTTTCTTTCTTT
>JAJPUD010003638.1:32383-105505 GCA_023553655.1 Myrmecobius fasciatus | reverse complement strand
ATCTTATGTTCCTCTAATTTGCTTATAATATCACTATATCTAAATCATGAGCCAATTTAGATCTTATCTTGGTATACGGTGTTAGATGTGGATCAAGCCCTAATTTCTTCCATACTAGTGTCCAATTTTCCCAGCAGTTTTTTTTTTTTTTTTTAAAATAGAGTACTTATAACAAAACCTGGAGTCTTTGGGTTTATCAAACACTAGACTGCCATAGTTATTGCCTGATTTGTCCTGTGATTCTATCCTATTACACTGATCAACTACTCTATTTCTTATCCAGTACCAAATGGTTTTGATGACCGCAGCTTTATAATATAGTTTTAGATCTAGCACATCAATGCCACCTTCATCAGCTTTTTTTTTTCCATTAATTCCCTTGAAATTTTTGACCTTTTGTTCTTCCAAATGAACTTTGCTACTATTTTTTCTAGATGTGTAAAATAATTTCTTGGAAGTTTGATTGGTATGGCACTAAATAAGTAAATTAGTTTGGGTAGCACTGTCATTTTTATTATATTCTCTCGGCCTACCCATGAGCACTTGATGTTTTCCAACTGATTAGGTCTGACTTTATTTGTGTGAAAAGTGTTTTGTCGTTTAGTTTGTATACTTCCTGACTTTTCCTTAGCAGATAGATTCCCAAATATTTTATACTATCATCCACTATTTTGAACGGATTTTTTTTTTATGTCTTGTGCTGCTGAACTTTTTTGGTAATATATAAAAATGCTGATGATTTTTGTGGATTTATGCTGTCTCCTGCAACTTTGCTAAAATTCTGAATTGTTTCTAGCAGTTTTTTAGTTGAGTCTCTAGGGTTCTTTAAATATACCATCATGCCATCTGCAAAGAATGATAATTTGGTTTCCTCATTACCTACTCTAATTCCTTTAATCTCTTTTTCTTCTCTTATTGCCAAAGCTAACATTTCTAATACAATATTAAATAGTAATGGTGACAGTGGGCAGCCTTGTTTCACTCCTGATCTTATTGGGAATGGTTCTAGTTTGTCTCCATTACATTTGATGCTTGCTGATGGTTTTAAGTAGATGCTACTAATCATTTTAAGGAAAAGCGCATTTATTCCTATACTCTCTAGTGTTTTTAATAGGAATGGGTGTTGGATTTTATCAAATGCTTTTTCTGCATCTATTGAGATAATCATGATTTTTGTTAGTTTGGTTATTAATATAATTGATTATGTTGATAGTTTTCCTAATATTGAGCCAGCCCTGCATTCCTTGTATAAATCCTATTTGGTCATAGTGTATTATCCTGGGGATGACTTTCTGTAATCTTATTGCTAATATCTTATTTAAGATTTTTGCATCAATATTCATTAGGGAAATTGGTCTATAGTTTTCTTTTTCTGTTTTCACCCTACCTAATTTAGCTATCAGCCACATATCTGTACCATAAAAGGAATTTGATAGTACACCTTCTTTCCCTATTTTTTCAAATAGTTTATATAGTATTGGAATTAATTGTTCTTTGAATGTTTGGTAGAATTCACATGTAAATCTAACTGGCCCTGGAGATTTTTTTTCTCAGGGAACTGATTAATAGCTTCTTCTATTTCTTTTTCTAAAATAGGGCTATTAAAATAATTTATTCTCTCTTCTGCTAACCTGGATAGACTATATTTTGGTAGATATTCCTCCATTTCATTTAGAATATCAAATTTGCTTGCACAAAGTTGGGCAAAGTAACTCCTAATTATTGCTCTAATTTCCTCTTCATTGGTAGAAAGTTCTCCCTCATCATTTTTGAGACTAACAATTTGATTTCCCTCTTTCCTTTTTCTAATTAAATTTACTAATTTTTTAATAAAATGAACTCTTAGTTTTATTTATTAATTCAATAGTTTTCTTATTTTCAATTTTATTAATTTCCCCTTTTATTTTCAGAATTTCCAATTTGGTATTTAATTGAGGGTTTTTAATTTGTTCTTTTTCTAGCTTTTTTAAGTGTAATCCCAATTCGTTGATCTTCTCTTTCTCTATTTTATGCAAGTAAGTATCTAGAGATATATAATTACCCCTTATCACCGTGTTGGCCATCTCCCACAAATTTTGGTATGTTTTTTCATTACTGTCATTCTCTTGGAAAAATTATTGGTTGTATCTATGATTTGCTCTTTCATCCATTCATTTTTTAAGATTAGATTATTTAATTTCCAATTAATTTTTGGTCTATTTTCTCCTGGCCTTATATTGCATGTGATTTTTATTGTATCATGATCTGAAAAAGATACATTTACTATTTCTGCCTTTCTGCATTTGATTTTGAGGTTTGTATGCCCTAACAAGTGGTGTTTTTCCCCCTTACTTTTGTTGTAATTTCCATGAATCGCAGAGAACAAAGTAAACTCCCTTTGTCTCCATTCAATTTTCTCCAAAGATCTATCATACCTAACTTTTCTAACATTTTGTTTACCTCCCCAATTTCTTTCTTATTTATTTTGTGGTTTGATTTATCTAATTCAGCAAGGTTGAGATCCCCCACTAGTATAGTTTTGCTATTTCTTCTTGCATCTCACTTAATTTATCCTCTAGGAATCTGGATGCTATACCAATTAGTGAATATATGTTTAGTATTGATATTGCTTCATTATCTTTTGGTACCCTTTAGTAAAATATAGTTTCCTTCCTTATCTCTTTTAATTAGATCTGTCTTTGCTTTTACTTGATCTGAGATCAGGATTAGTACCCCTTCTTTTTTTTTTTTTTTTATTGTTGTTGTTCACCTGAAACATAATTGATTCTGCTCCAGCCCTTTACCTTCACTCTGTATGTATCTCTATGTATAGATGTGTTTCTACTAAACAACATATTGTAGGATTCTGGCTTTTTATCCAGTATGCTATCCGCTTCCATTTTATGGGAGAATTCATCCCATTCACATTCACAGTTAAAATAACTAATTCTGTATTTCCTGATATTTCATTTACCCAAAGTTCTGTTTTTCTCTTTCCTTTCCCCTTTCTCCCTTCCTCCCTCCCCAGTATTTTGCTTTTGATGACCACCTCCCTCAAAGTGTCCTCCCCCCTTTAAAGCCCCTCCCCCTTTTTTACACCTTTCCCCTAATTTTTCTATTTTCCGTTCTATTAGTCTATCCCTTTCTTTTCCTCCTTTCCCTCCCTCTTCTCTATAAGGAGGGACAATTTTCTCTGTGAAACCATATCTGCCTGATATACTCTTTTAGAGCCCAATCTGATGAGAGTAAGATTCACACAATGCTCATCCCCCTCCATTCTTTCCCTCAATTATATTAGGTTTTCTTTGTCTCTTCCTGAGATTTTACCATATTTTTATTTTTTTAACCTTATTTTACCTCCTTTTCCCTCTTTTTTCCAGTATGATCCCCTTTCCACCTCTAGTTTCTTTTTCATATTATCAAAATAAAATCAAATTATATACTCACTCTCTAAGTATATCCATAATAGAAATATAGTTCTCAAGAGTTCTTTCCTTTTTACCTTTTTATCCTTCTCTTGAGTTCTGTTCTTGGAGGTCAAGTTGTTTTGTTCAGATCTAGTCTTTTCATTAGAAATAGATGAAATTCACCTATATCATTAAATGTCTGTCTTCTTCCCTGAAAAATAATGCTTATCCTTGTTTTGTAATTCAAGATCCTTTGCCTTTTGGAATATCTGATTTCAGGCCCTTCGATCCTTTAATGTGGAGGCTGACAGATCTTGTTTGATTCTAATTACAGTTCCCCGGTATTTGAATTGTTTCTTTCTAGCTGCTTGCAATATCTTTCCTTTGGTGTAATGGTCCTGAAATTTAGCCACAATATTCCTTGGGGTTTTAATTTTGGGGTCTCTTTCAGAAGGTGATCAATTAATTCTTTTGATGGTGATTTTACTTTCTGATTCTAAAACATCTGGACAGTTCTTTTTCATGATTTCCTTGAAGATAGTGTCTAGGTTCTTTTTTTCAACATGGCTTTCAGGAAGTCCAATACTCCTTAGATTGTCTCTCCTAGATCTATTTTCCAGGTCAGTTGCTTTTCCTAGTTGATATTTCATATTTTCTTCTATTTTTTTCATTTTTTTTTTGGTTTTTATTTGCTTTTATTTGACTGATTCTTGAAATCTTATTGTCATTCACTTCCATTTGTTCAATTCTAATTTTTAATGTATTATTTTCTTCAGTTACTTTTTTAGCTCCTTTTGTAACTGGCCAATTGAATTTTTTTGTTCATTGCAGTCTTTTTCCATTGCACCAATTTTTTTTTTCTTCAGCGAATTGGTGTCTTTTACATATTTCTTTTAGAGCATTAGATGGTTTTTTCATTCTTTCTTGCAATGATTTCATTTCATTTCCCCATTTTTTTTTCTAACTCTCTTTTGAGATTCTTTAAGCAATTTGCCAAGAAACTCTTGTGAAGTGGGGACCAGCTCATGTCTCTTGTTTAGGCTTCCTTTGCAGTTGCTTTACCTTTATGAATCTCAGGATTTAGGGTTTGTTCTTCTGGCTCTCCTTAAAATCTGTCTATGGTGAGAATTCTTTTCTGTTTGCTATTCATTTTTTTTTTTTAAAGCTTAAAGTCTTTAAAGCAGAAGAGCAGCAGCTACTTTAATTTGCCCTGGGGCAATTCAGCTGATTGACTTGTGGTGCTGGGTCTGAGCTAGGTCCCATGTTCTCAATGGTTTACAATTTACCTATTACAAAAGGCAGATTTGCCAAAGCACCTGCCCGCAATCAGGGCAGAGTGTCCCAGAGTCTCACAGGGACTCCCTAGATGCTTAGAATCTGCCATGCTAAATCCGGCCCGGCTTCCTGCCCTGTCTCCTGGAGCTACACCTGAGCTTGGCAAACTGCCAGATGTCCCTGCCCATCTAAAACAGACCTGCTCTGAAACTCCTCCAAGGTAGCTTGTTCTAGTAATGTGTTGTATTCCTAATATTTGAGAGAGCTTTGACTCCAGAACCAGTTTAGAGGCTTAATCTGCTATTGGTTTGAGAGAAGGTCAGAGAAGGTCACAGAGAGTCCTTTCTTTACTCTGCCATATTGTCTCCTCCCCCCCACCTAATTAATTCTTTTAAAAGCCTTTACTTCCCTCTGAGATTATATTCAGTTTTCAGTGTATCTACTTAGTTTGTGCAATTATTTTACATTGCCATACTCATTATAAATTGAGAGTAGAGGCAGGCATTTTTAACCTGTCTTTACATCCTCCTTACTTAGCACAGTGCCTGGCGTACAGCAAATATTGATAAATGCTTATTGACAGACTGACTAGGTTAAGAAATGAACATCTTATTTGTCACCATGGGATTGCTTTATTAAATGACTGTGGAAAGCTAGGTTCTTACATGCCATTTCCATATCCTCTCTTTTCAATAACAATTTATAAGGAACATAAAAATGCTTTCACTATCAAAAGATTTTAATTTTCCCTAGGATAGGAAGTCAAAGAGCATGAAAGAGTTGTACTGCCCTATAGATCTCTTATTTACTGCATCTTTCTCTCACAGGAACAATCTCATTGCTATGTGTCATATAGCTATTACTATACTTTCCAGCAGCTCCATTCACTATAGGCAATCACTTCTAATGAACCTATTAAGTTTCTCAAAGTTTTTAATTTATTTTGATAGAACTTTTGAATTATTATATTAATTAAAAAAGAAAACTGGACATATGAAAATCCAAAGTAAGGAATCAGAGAAATTATGAAGGATATATAGTATAAGTCTTTTAAATAAGGAACTCTCCTAGTGATTGGTAGGATATGTTTTTGTTAAAATGAGTCATAAGATATTCCTCTCTTAACTTCTCATTTTGTATACTATCAGTTATAAATTTTGTTATCAAAGTACTTCTCAAGGCTTCAAGAATCTATAATTTCAAGAATTATGTGAATTCGTCAGCAACAAAGATTTCCTAATTCCTGTGACTTAGTGGATTAGAGATTCTTATATTAGGATCCACGGACTGAGCAGTCCATGAATAGATTTCAGGTCTGTGAACTAGGAAAAAAAAATTCTATCTTCATTTTCACTAACTTTTTTTTTTTGTAATTCTATGCACTGTTTTATGCATTTAAAAATAATATTCTGAGAAAGAATCCAGAGCTTTCCCTGGACTATTAAAGGTGTCCACAACACACACATACCCATACTAGACAGCTTCTTCTGATAATCTGAAAAGTTTCTATCAAAGAATCCAAAGAAGATTGCCCTATGGTTAACTCTGGCGATGAGCATCAACAAATTTACTTATGCTAGTCCTCAAATTTTATCATACAGTCTTTCCCCAAGTCTTTATTTGCTCAAACATTCTTCAAATAAGAAAGTCACTATATGTAAAGTCTCACATTTTAAAAGTTCATTTTTACAGTTGAACTCCTTTTTGACAGTTTGGTGACAAAGAAAAAGGCTAGTAAGCTTAAAAAAAATGAATGGTTTAAGGACAAATGACAAAGACCAGTACCAACAAAAGAAATTATCCTTTCTTTTTCCTAAACAAAAAGGCAGCAAGGCAGTAATCCTAATAGTTGGGCAGATGTAATCCTCTTTTTCTTACTGCTATTCTTTATGAAATTCATGCTTTCTTTTCATTTCATATTTGTAAGTATACAATAGAATTCCATTCATGCTAAACCTACATATTTAAGTGACAGGATGAAAAGTGTGGGTATTACTGGGGTAAATAGAGCAAGAATTTGATCTAGCAAAGGCCTTGAACAAAAGAAAAAAAAAAGAAAGAAGGAAAAAAAAGAGTAACGGAATGTGCACCACATGAATCCTACCCAACTGGTGATCACAAGCTGAAACCTGATGGAATCTGACTGTACCAAAATTGGATTTTTATTTAGAGCAAACTAACAGCTTTTTCAGAGAGGTTTCAGGAAGGTATTATATTCTACAAAGATTTAGTTGTTATCTAAAGTTTTCTGGTCAATGAGTTATATAGAGAAGTACACAGTTTCTCTCAATATCAACAGTACATATGAGGCATGTTGTTAAAGCTGCAGTTTTATTCTTCATTTTAAAAGGGAAATAACTTTGGTGAGTTTGTTTTCCTTAGGTATGCTCTAACAATTTTTTGCAAAAAATCATGACACTTGTCCTTTTTATCTCCCTTACTTCAGGACTTCAAGGTCTATGACTTAGTTGCTGAAAATATTCCTTTTCCTATTCAGAAAAAAATATCACAAATTACCAATATCTCATAAGACAACTTTTGTGGGATACTACAAACCAAACAAACCCACAACAACAAAAGCATTATTTGGTGGCCTCTCCTATTGATGAGTTTTTTTGAAATCCATGAAATTTGTCCATGAAAGATTCATACACATTCTGTTTCCAGTCTGCCCTTCTTTTATATAGGTAGTCCACTGGTTTAGACCCTCATTATTTCTATCCTGAATTCTAGTAACAGCCTCCCTTTTCCTTACTCTGTCACCAATCTGATCCATCTTTAAGCAGTTGACAAATTCATCTTTACAACACAAAGAACTGTCCATATTACTCCTTTGATTAAAAACCTTCAATGAATTCCTTTTGTTATTAAGATAAAATTCACATTCCTTACTCTGACCTTCTTGATCAAGCTTCAACCTTCCTTTCCAGAGTTATTTTATATTACTGATAATTATATACTCTGAGTTGTTCAAATCACAGGTTGCATGCCTTGAATATATTCTTTCCTCATTTCCATCTTTGGGAAGATTTTTTCTTTTTGGATATCAGTCCTTCTGTGAAGTCTGTCCTAAGTTTTTTATTTGGAGATATTTCCTCTTTGGAACCCATCAAATTTTAGTTTGTATTATATTTATTTGTGCATATGTCATATTTTCTCTGTGTTCTTATTTACCCAATGTGTTTTAGCAGAAGGACTTTGAGACTGTGGAGATACCACACTACAAAAGTAGAATGAAATTTAATTTTTCAGGATGCTGATAAGGGAAGACAAGGCAAGTCAAATCCCAGGGGCCTTTCTGTTTTCTTTTAGCTAAAACCTTCCTTGAATTATGGATGAGAGGAAAAGAAATCCCCCAGGAAAATTCTGGTCCTATTTTACAGGTCAAGGTTCCAAAGTCTCCTCATGATATATTTTGTTATTGTTGTTCAAAATGATCTATTCTATGTAAAGAATACCTCTCCCTTCCCACCTACCCCCCAAAGTATGCATAACTTATCTCATTCAATCACAACAATGGTATCTTTTGGTAGCATTTCTTCAGATTTTTCTTCTTCAAACATGTCACAACATTATTGTTTTTGGATTTTTCTTTTGATGAACCAATTCCCTTAGTGTCTAATCACTTCCTTTAAAAAGCTATTATTTGAATTTCCAGAAAAGGACATATTTTGCAGTTCAGCCTTCTCTTCTGTGACACATCTAGCATCTAGTGAAAGCATATATAAAATGAAGGGATAAATTGTTGAGCCCCAAATGAATGCCTTTAGATACTGAATCTACAAAACAAAACTACAATTGTGTCAAGGTGGTGATAGAGCAAATAGCATCCTCCACCAAGTTTCTTTTCTAATTTGAGTCATTCATAGATATTCTCATCAACTCAGATTAATATGTGCTCTCATTATTAAATTGATACAAATGATTTTGGTAGAAATAGAGCAAGACAATAATTTGTTTTAAAAGTGTGCCTGGTATGGAACGAATTAAAATACCCATCAAAACATATATGTGTATGTATGTGAGCCTATGAAAATAGGCACACATACATACACATACACACAGAGATATAATTACTTTGCAAAATGAGAAACAAAATATCATGAAATCTATTTTCTTGATTAGGAATTTATTATTCAAGAAAATTAAAATTAAACAAAGCATGGAATATTGATTAAAAACTCTAGTGACTCAATTATTTTGATATAAAGGTTAGCTGATTTTGTTGTTTAAAAATAATACTTCTCAAATGGAAGTTAAAAATAATGTATTAGATTACTTTTACTTCTCATTCAAACCTCTAAATTTTCTTTTGTTTTTCTAGGGAAAATGTGCAAATAATAGCTACTAGCATTTATATAGTACTTAAAGGTCTGTTAACTCATTTGATTATCAAAATATCTCTTTCAAGTAGGTGTGATTATCACATTCCATTTTAGAGATGCAAAAAAAAATCAGTCTGAGAGGCAAAGTCACATGCCCAAGGTCACACAGTTAGCAAACATCTTGAAAATCCACCTAGTAGCCTATAATTGACTACAAACTCCTTCATAATTTGCTCCTCACTCAGATGACAACCTATCTGTAGGTATGCATTTTTGATATGTAGAACATTTGAAAGAGCACAGGATTTGGAGTGATATGAACTATGTTCAGAACATAGCTTTGTCACTATTAGTAGGACTGTGGGTAAGTCACTTTAATTTCTCAGTTTTCTTTTCCATAAAATGATGGACTGGACTAATTGAACCCTATGGCTTTTACTTGCTCTAAAATGATAAAAAGAAGGATGTTTTTGTTTTTGTTCAATCATATCCAAATCTTTGTAATCCCAATAGGGTTTTCTTGGTAAAGATACTGGAGTGGTTTGCCATTTCCTTCTCCAGCACATTTTATAGATAAGGAAACTGAGGCAAACAGATTAAGCAATTTGTTTAAGTTCACACAGCAGTCAGTTTTTTTACATTCCATGAGACCCCAAGATATTATAGGTTTTCAACAACATAGTCTTTCAAATTATCGTGGTTTTGGATCCCCAAATTTCCATATTATTTTCATAGTTAAAACTTTATTTATTTATTTGCTAAGGCAATTGAGCTAAGTGACTTCCTCAGGGTCACACAACCAGGAAGTATTAAGTGTCTGAGGTCAAATTTGAACTCAGGTTCTCCTGACTTCAAGGCTGGTGCACTATCCATATACCAACTAGCTGTCCCAAAACTTTTAGTATTTTTATAGTTTAGCTATGGATGAGTAAATTATTTAGTAATTGTATTTAATTTTTAATTTAATTTAAAATTATTTAGTAAATTATTGATTGAATTTGTAAATTAAAAGAAAGTAACAAAAGTGACAGAAATTAAATTTAATTGTAATTTCTTTAGATGAGCTCTAAATTTTAAATCACATGAATTTTACAACAAACAGTCATAATAAGGGTCAAAGATCTAATTATTTTGAAATAAAATTAATATGATTTTAAAGTTCTATTTCAAAAACAATGCCAAAAACATTCCTCAAAGAATTTTGTTTGGAATTGTACAGATTAGTCACTGACATACTTCAAATTGTTATAGCCCTATAAAAATCTGGCTTTCTTGTGTTTTGTATACCATATACTGGGCCAGGTATTGAACTTTAAAAATTTCAGCATTTTCCTCATGGGAAGCAAACAAAACCTCAGAAGAGGCATCCAGTCCAATTTTCTCAGTTTATTAATGAGTAAGATGAGCATTAGAGGTGAAGTGATTTTCCTCTGATCACAAAGCTGATAGAGACAAGATTAGAATCCAAATGCTCCGACTTCTAGTCTATTACTTAAAAAAAAAAGTTTTCTTGCTCCCTTTTGTTTTCATTGTTTTGTTTTCATTTCCCAATAAACTTTCTCATAGGATTTTTCTTTATAAAAAAATAAAATTTAAGTAAAAGAGACAGAAAAATCGAATAAAATCCCCCATCTCTTTAATTAAAAAAAAAGATACTGTTCCACAATAGATATTGGTGAACACTTTGCAATTGAAGAAGGGACTCTCAATGTGGAAAAGTTCTATTATACATAAAACAATCTTTAGTCACAAACATAGTAATTATTTTTACTATTTTATTTATATGAAAATAGTAATTTACTAATATGAAAAGTATTTATAGATCTTAATATATCTTTATGAACCTTTATAGTCTTTCATAAAGTTGGAAAAAATTGCAACTTATTTACAAGACATAATTTAGGCACTGAGTAAAGATAAAGTCATAGGGTATATTTATATCATATCAGAAATTGAACTAGGGATTTTTGGGAAAAAATGTCATTTTTTTGTGGTCACTTAAACGGTATGAAAACAAAGTCCTATAGTCACTCGAATCACTTATTTGATTTTGTTTCAATGAAAGACTGAGATTAAGAATGCACAACAGGACCCCATTTAAACTCTAGGATTTCAATATACAGAAACAAAAAATCACCGTATTGAATTGTTAGTAACTGGATTGATAAAGTACTTGCACTAAGAGCTCTAGTTCAGTCTTTAAATATCATCCTAGGGAGTTGGCTGAACTACATTTCAAGTTCCTCCTTTGAAAAAATTACTAAGTAAAATTGCATAGGGATTTGCAAAGTACTTGCCTGAAATCCAAGGAGCTTCTCACTGGGCTTAATATGTCTCTGAAATTCACATTCTATTGGCTGTATCACTTTGATTCCATCTTCATAAAAAACATAGAACATGTTCCCAATTCCCAGACCTTAGGAACAAAAAACACATTTGATTGTTCAAAATAAAACCATCAAAAAGATCTTCAACCAAACACAGAATACCCTCCAACCACTAGCAGGAGATCAATTTGTGAATGCATGTGATATTAATAAAGCAAATCCTATAGGATCTTTCATCATGCAACTAAAGTCACTTTGTAATGTTTGACAAAAATATTTTGATTCTTTATTCCCCAATTTCCCCTACCACTTGCAATTCAGCAGTTTAATGAATAAAAACCCAGTTATATTTCATCTCTAAAGTAATTATAGTCAAAATATGAAATCAAATCATGAATCCTAGCATTACATAAATTTAGCTTACTTTTCTCAGAGAAGTTAGATTACTTTGATCAAGAAATTAATGCATTTGTGAAAGACTATCAGGCATTCTGAATTTTTATAACTGTACCTTATTATATATATATATATATATATATATATAACTATATAAATGACATATAACATACTTGTGTATCAAATATAATGAATGTATATGTCATAGATTATATTTGTATAGAAATTCTTGTGTGTATGTATCTTTGTGTGTGTGTGTGTGTGTGTGTGTGTGTGTGTATGTGTGTGTGTGTGTGTGTGTGTAATTTTATGGAAAATCCCAGAATCTTTGGATATGCTACATTTCTCCTTGGCTTACCATAGTGATATGGTTAAACAATAATTATTCTGCCTACAAGTGATTACATTTGAAAACTGAAAAATTCTTACATATAAAACACTATTGATGTATGATGTTCTGCCTCATTCCCACCTAGAAATCTTCTATCAGTGGGATGAAATTAAAAAAAAAATGGCTTGAATTTCTTTACTATGCCCTATAGTATAAGCCACAACTAAATCAGATTTTAGCCACTCTTTGTTCTGAGCTTGTTTTAGTACTTTTTCATACACTCAGGTTTTGCTTACTCCTGCCCTATTCAAACTCCTAGTACTTAGCCAGATATTAGGGTGCTCCATCTGATCCTTTTCCAATTATAAACAAATCTTTTTCTAAGAGATGCTAAAATATTTTCATTTTAATTAATTCTTACTCAATTCAGGGATGGAAAAGTATTCCATTGTGAGAGAAATTGACATGAATTAGAAAACTGGATCAATCCTATTGAATCATAGCTATTGAAATAAAAAATATTTCTGACAATCATCTTATGATACTTTGATGATTTCTACTTTTCTTTTTAAATCATGAGAAAAAAGAAAGAAAAAAATAGTGAGAAGTGATGTTCTGTGAAACACACATCAGTGGATGCTTATTATTACCAGACTTAGGAAAATAAAAAATAACTCATAGTTTCTTGGATTTAAACACAGCTTCTTAGTAAAATGTAGTCTTCTGATGAATTTCACTTCTACTTAATAACATAAAATTATCATGTTCTACAAATATTAATAGAATTAAAACATGATTTGAAGAATCAATAAATGTTTTTTGAGGATGACATGAAGAGATCAATTTAGGAAGAATTGTCATTTTTATTATATTAGCTCGGCCTACCGACGAGCAATTGATATTCTTTCAATTGTTCAGATCTGACTTTATTTGTATGAGAAATGTTTTGTCACTGTGTTCATATAGTTCTTGCATTTGTGTTGGTACATCGACCCCAAGTCTTTTATTTTCTCCACAATAATTTTAAATCAAATTTCCCTGTTTCTTGCTTATGGGCTTTGTCAGATATATATATATATATATATATATATATATATATATATATATAAATATATATATATATATATACTATATAGACATGCCTATTATGGGTGTGCATTTTTTAATATTTTAAAACTTTGCTAAAGCTATGAATTGTTTTGAATAGGTTTTTGAATAATTTTCTATTATTCCTTAATTATGTCATCATACCACCTGCAAAGAGTGATAGTTTTGTTTCCTCATTGCTTTTTCTAATTCCTTTAATTTCTTCTTTTCTTATTGCTAAAGCTAACATTTCTAGTACAATGTTGGATGATAGTGGTGATAATGGGCATCTTTGATTCATCCCTGATCTTATTGGGAATGCATCCCTCTTCTCTCCATTATAAAAAGTGCTTACTGTTGTTTTTAGGTATTTACTGCTTATTATTTTAAGTAAGCTCTCTTTATCCCTGTGCTTTCTAGTGTTTTTAATAGGAATGGGTGTTCTATTTTGTCAAAAGCTTTTTCTGCATCTATGGATATTATCACACAATTTCTGCTGATTTTGTTATTGTTATGGTCAATGATGGTAATAGTTTTCATGATATTAAACTATTCCTGCATTTCTGGTTTAAATCCCACTTGTTCATAATGCATTATCCTGCTGATAAATTGCTGTAATCTCTTTACTTGTATGTTAATGGCAATTTTTGCATCAATATTCATTGGGAAAATTAGTCTGTAATATTTTTTCTCTGTTTTGGCTAATCTTGGTTTAGGTATCAGTACCATAGTTGTGCTATGGAAGGAATTTGGCAGGGCTCTTTCTTTACTTATTTTCCTAAATAGTTTACATAGCATTGGAATTAATTGTTTTTGTTTGTTTGTTTGTTTGTTTTTTAATGTTTGGTAGAATTCACTTGTAAATCCTACCAGCCCTAAAAATTTATATCTTTGGGAGTTCATTAATGTTTGTTCAATTTCTTTACTTAAAATGGGTCTATTTAAGTAATTTATTTCCTCTTCTGTAATCTGTGAAATTTATATTCTCATGAATATTCATCCATTTATGTTAGATTGTCAGACAGTTGGGGAAAATAAGCTCCTAATTATTGTTTTAATTTCTTTCTCATTGGTGGTGTTTATCTTTTTTTATTTTATTTTTTGAATGCTCATGATTTTATTTTTTTCCTGTTCTTTTTCTAATTAAATTAACCAAAGATTTATGTAATTTTTCCCATAAAACCAATTCTTAGTTTTATTTATTAAGTCAATAGCTTTATAAGTTTCAGTTTTATTAATATCTCCTTTGAGTTTCAGAATTTCTAATTTGGTATGTAATTGGGGTTTTTAATTTTTTTTTCTTTTTCTAGTTTTTGTTTTTGTTGTTGTTGTTGTTGTTGCATGACCAATTCATTGATTTTTTTCTTTCTCTGTTTTATTCAGGTATCTATTTAGAGATATACAATATCCCTTAAGAACTGTTTTGGCTGCATTCCATAAATTTTGATATGTTATCCCATTATTGTCTTTCTCTTAGTTGAAAATATGGATTTTCCCTAAGATCTGTGTTCTGATGCACTCATTTTTTAGAATTGGATCATTTAATTTTCAATTGATTTTAGTTTATCTTTCCTTTCCCCTTTATTGAATATAATTTACATTACATTGAAGTCTGAAAAGAAAGCATTGATTATTTGTGCCTTAATAAATTTAATTGTGAGAGTATTATGCCTTAATACCTGATCAACTTTTGTGTAGGTGCCATGTTCTACTGAGAAAATGTGTATACCTTTCTGTCCCTATTCAATTTTCTCCAGAGGTCTATCATATCTAGGTTTTTTAGGATTCTAATAACATTCCTAGTGTATTTCTTGTTTATTTTGCGGTTAGATTTGTCTGATTCTGAGAAGGGAAGGTTAAGGATCCCCACTAGTACAGTTTTGCTGTCTATTTCTTCCTGTAACTGGCTTAAAATCTTCTCTAGGAATTTGGCTGCTCTATCACTTAGTGAATATGTATTTATTGTTTTCCACATTGTTTACTGTACCCTTTATCAAGATATATTTTCCTTCCTTATCTCTTTTAATAAGATCTATTTTTACTTTTGCTTTATCTGAGATCAGAATTGCAATTCTGCTTTTTTTTTAACTTTTTTAACTTCAGGTGAAGCCTAATAAATTCTGTTCTAGTCTTTTGCCTTTATTCTGTATGTGTCTCTGTGTCAAATGCGTCTCTTGCAAACAACATATTGTACTCCACCCACTACCTTTTCATCTATCACTTCTTCCCATTTTCTCTTACCTGTTTCTGTAGTATTTTTTTTCCTCCCTTCTATATTGCCCCTTCGTTTTCTTTCCTCTTTCTCCTCCTACTTCTTTATAGGGTAAGATACATTTTTTATACCCAACTGAATGATAAAGTTATTCCCTCTGAAATCCAAAATCCAAAAAGTACTTCAATCCCTGTTGAGATCAAGCTTCAGATAATATTATCCTCCTTCCTTCTTTCCTTCTATTTTAATAGGTCTTTTTGCATCTCTTCATGTAATTTAATTGTCTCACTATACATCTCCTTTCCTCTTTTCCAGTGCACCCTCAGCCATGTGATTCCCCTCTCTATCTGCCCCATTAATAGACACATTTCTCAAGAGTTACAGATATTGTTTTTCCAAGTAGGAATGGAAACAATATATATTTTCTCCCTGTTTATTCTAACCTTCTCTTGAGTCCTGTGTTTATAGATTAAATTTTCTGTTTAATTCTGTTTTTTCCCCAATATAATTGATTGAAATTCTCTTACTTCATTGAAGATCTATCGCCTCCACTAAAAGATGATGCTGATTCTCATTAGGTAGTTAATTCTTGGTTGTAACCCTGAGTCCTTTGCTTCTGAAAGATGGTATTTCAAGCCTTATAATACCTTATTGTAGAAGCTGCAAGATCATGAGTAATCCTGCCTGTTGTTCCTTGATGTTTTAATTTTTTTTTCTTGGTAGCTTGCAATATTTTTTTCTTATGATTGTGGTTCTGGAATTTTGCAACAATATTCCTTGGGATTTTCCTTGTAGGATCTCTTTCTGAACGTGATTGATGGATTGTTTCAATGAATATTTCCCCTTTTGTTCCTAGAATTTTGGGGCAGCTTCCTTATTGATGTCTTGAAGAATGCTAAATAGGCTCATTTTGGATCATGGACTTTAGGTAGGCCAATACTTTAAAAATTTTCTCTTTTGCACCTATTTTCCAGTTTGGCTATTTTTTTCATTGAGGTATTTCACATTTTCTTCCATTTTTTCATTTTTTTTACTTTAATTCTTGTTGTCTTACAAAGTCATTAGTTTCTTTTGCCCCATTTTAATTTTAATGTGTGATTTTGTTCAGTTAACTTTTGTATCTCCTCTTCTATTTGGTTAATTCTACTTTTTAAGGAGTTGTTTTCTTCAGATGATTTTTTTCCCTTTCTTTTCTATGCTGTTGACTCTTTCATGCATACCTCACATTTTCTTTCTCATTTTTTCTTTTCTCTCTCTTATTTGCCTTTTAAAGTCCTATATGAGGATTTCCAAGGAGGCTCTTTAGTCTTGAAATCATTTATATTGCTCTTTGAG
The DNA here is from genome assembly GCA_023553655.1 of Myrmecobius fasciatus. Taxonomy (NCBI): domain Eukaryota; kingdom Metazoa; phylum Chordata; class Mammalia; order Dasyuromorphia; family Myrmecobiidae; genus Myrmecobius; species Myrmecobius fasciatus. The sequence continues at coordinate 88,832 of JAJPUD010003638.1, read as the reverse complement.
ATTTCTTCTGTGGCTATTTTGTTCTCAATTGAGTTGGTGTTTTTGTCTGCTCCATATTAGCTTTCAAGGTCAAGATTGTTTCCTGTTTTCTTACTCATTTTCTTTCCTTTTCTTTTGGTATTTCCTCTTTTTTTATTTTCATGATTGGGTTCTGCTGCTGGGGTAAATGGGGACACTGTCCCAAGATTTCTGAGAAGCTCTGAAACTTGGCTTTGAGCACAGGGGCCCCATTTGTTTGCTGGTGGTAGGTAGTTTTGCCTGCTCTTTTCAGTAAATAGCCTACTATCCCAGAGTTTTCCTACTAAGCTAAGACTGGCCACTGATCTGCTCTTCTACTGACCCAGAACTGAGGGTCTTAGTTGCTGATTTGCTGAAATTAATACTGTCTCATCAGCTATCCCAGAGTATGTCTGAGCTGGGCTAAACACCCCTTTCACCTTGGGAGACTGACCTCTCTTGAAGTCTGTGCAATCTGTTCTGAGTTGAAGAGTGGTTTCATTCCATCAGACTCTGCTCAAATGCTTGATTTCATGTGGTTTTTGAGGAAAACTGGGAGAACTTGAGTAGCTCCCTGACTTTCTCTGCCATCTTGCTTCCATTCCCCAGAAGCCTGGTTGTTCACTTCTTTCAGTCATGTCTGATTCATTATCACTCCATTTGGGGTTTTCTTGATTGGGACATTATAGTGACTTGTAATTTCCTTCTCTAGCTAATTTTGCAGATGAGTAACTGAGGCAAATATGGTTAAGTGACTTGCCCAGGCTCACACAGTTCATAAGTGTTTGAGGAAAGATTAGAACTCCAGAAAATGAATATTTATGACTCCAGTCTCAGTCAGTGCCACCTAGCTGCCCATACAAATACACAAATATATATATATGCATATACATATATATGTGTGTATATACATATATGTATACATATACATATATATGTTTGTATAATATTCTAAATAAAAATCTTTCAATTGTTATTTCTAATTTGGAAAGTGAATAAAATAAATTTATTGAGTATAGCACAGAGATAAATGATTTTTTTCCTTTTTCCTTAAGAGTATAGAATATATCAACAATCATATTTTCAATGATGTTAATAAATGCAGGTACACTCTTAACTGAAAAAAGTATCCTAAATCTATTAGTCTAGATCAGAAGCTTTTCTTTAAGTAGTAAAAATGTCTAATAGACAAAATAATTTTCAATGACTTGTTCCAGGTCACTCAGCAAGCGTCAGAATACCCAGATTGCAACTTCACATTTATGCAGTTTGCTCACTCTGCTTCTGTTATTACTATTCAAAAAACCTTTAATAAATTGTGAAGCTTCCTACAAAAAATTCACTGGTAAATCTAGAAATGTATTTGTTCAAAATATTTACTATCTCTTCCCACTTCCTATTTCTTGCTCCAATGATATATGGATTTCAACAATTAGAATCTCAATGAAGTTCTTACCAAATCTTCTTACATTGTACAGCCTTTGGGACAAAAGCTAGAGATCATGTGAAATTTGTATTGTACTGAACAGTAATTTTGATTAAGTTTTCAAACATACTTGTTGGTTTATTATTATCATTATCATTGTTATTTTTGCATATCTGTGGCTTTGCTTTAGATATTTTCTCAGCAACTAACACAGTGTCTGGAATATAGTGGTCACTTAAAATATTTGTTGATTAATTGTTTTGTTTTATAGAATAATAGAAAACATATGTGATTTAGAGCTGGAGAATTTTGAATCTCTGCCACTTACTGCTTGAGTCATTTTATATAAGTTAACTGCTCTAGGCTTACAATTCCACTTCTATAAAATGACACAGTTGGGCTAGATGACCTGCAAGGATCTTTTCAGTTCTAAATCTATGAATCCTTAGTTAGCTTCTGTGATCGCTAAACAAATGTATGATTTTAGAGTTAGCACTGTAACGTTATAATTAATTTAGATTTAATATTCTTCTCCAACATATTCTGATACACAGTGACATTTTGGCTGGTTGAAAAAGTGATAGAAGTTGTGGGCTTTCAAAAATAATGTAATATGAGAGTTAATTATTTTTATTAGCCAGATGTGTTCATTAATAAAGAGATGGCAATAAATACTAATAACAATAAAAAAGATATTGAGCATAACAGGTGAACCTCCCACCTCCTTTTTAAAAAAAATCTCATAGAGGTGGTTAGGTTTTTCTTTGGAAGTACTAATAAATAAGAAATTGGTGCAATTAATCCATAATTAGAATTTGATTACAGTTCATATTTCCCATATATGCAAGTCTAGTATTCTATGCCTTTATCTCTCTCTCTCTCTCTCTCTCTTTCTCTCTCTCTCTCTCTCTCTTTCTCTCTCTCTCTCTCTTTCTATCTCTCTGTTTGTCTCTGTTTCTGTGTCAGTCTGTCTCTGTCTCTGTCTCTCTGTGGTTTTACAAGAATTCTTTGTCTCAAAACAACTTCTACTGATTCATACAGGTGACCAATCTGTATATTTCATTCTGAGACAATTATCTGGGACACTAATAGGTTAAGTGAATGGTCTATGGTCAAATAGTTACTATATGACAGAGGGACATATAAGACAGAGGGAGTCTTTCTGACTTCAAGGGAAGCTTTTTACATTGATTTTATTTATTCATTTTTAATGAATTAAATTAATTTTTATTTCATGAAACTGAAGTATTATAGCCATTGTAAATTAATGGAATGTCAAAAGATACAGCCATTCGTACATGGTTGAATCAATTTACAACTTCATCAACAATGAATTAATATCTCACCTTCCTCATATCCCTTCCACCATCTGTTATTTTCCTTTTCTGTCCTATTAGCCAAGGTAAACAGAATGTGGTGGTACTTAAGACTTGTTTTAATTTGCATTTCTCCATTCAATGATGAGTTAAAACATTTTTGAAAATATGACTATGAACAGCTTTGGCTACTTCATTAAAATTGTTCATATCCTTTGATTATTCATTAATTGGGAAATTGATTTCATTTTTATAAATTTGACTCAGTTCTTTATGTTTGAGAAATGAGCCTTTATCAGCAAAATTTGGTTCAATTACTAACTGTATTTCTTTCTATCCTATTTCTTATCTCACCCTATGTATTCTATTCTCTCCCTACTTTCACCCTGTTCTCCTCAAAAGTGTTTTGCTTCTTATTATCCCTTTCCCCAATCTGTTCTTCTTTCTATCACCATGCTCCCTTCTCTTATTCTTTTCCTCTCTTACTTTCCTGAAGGGTAAGGTAGATTTATATAACCAATTAATTATGTATGTTATTCTCCTTTTGAGCAAACTCTGATGGGAGTAAGGTTCACTCACTTCTCTTTAGTCCTTCCTTGTTCCCATTACTGTAAAAGCCTTTTCTTGTCTCTTTTATGTGAAATGATTTACTCCATTTTACTACTCCCTTTCCTTTCTTCTAGTGTATTTCTACTTTACTCCATAATTTATTTTTAGATATCATCCCTTTCATATTCAAATCACAATTGTGTCTTCTGTCTATATGTACTCCAAATTGGCCTACTAATTATAAGTTAGAAGTATCATCTATCCATGTATGAATGTAAACAGTTTATTATTAAGTCTCATGTGATTTTATTTTTCTGTTTAACTGTTTATACTTATATTGAGTCTTATATTTGAAAGCCAAATTTCCCATTTAGCTCTGGTTTTTTCATCAAGAGTGCTTGAAAGTCCTCTATTCCATTAATATCCATTTTCCCCCTGAAGAATTCTACTCTGTTCTCTGGGAGGGTGATTCTTTGTTGTAATCCTTGTTATTTTGCCCTCTGGAACATCATATTCTAAGTCTTCCTAACCTTTAATGTAGAAGCTGTTAAATCTTGTGTGATCTTGGCTGTGGCTCCAAGATGTTGGAATTGTTTCCTTTTGGATGCTTGTGGTATTTTCTTTTTGATCTGGGAGCTCTGGAATTTGACTGTAAAATGTCTGGGAATCTTCATTTTGGGATCTCTTTCAAGAGTTGAATGGTGAATTCCTTCCATCTCTATTTTATCTTCTGGTTCTAGAATATCAGGACAGTATTCCTTGATAATTTTTGAAAGATTATGTTAAGGCTCTTTTTTTTTAATCATGGTTTTCTGGTAGTCACATAATTTTTTAAATGATCTCCCTTGGATCTATTTTTTGAGGTCAATTGTTTCTATAATGAGATATTTCACATTGCCTTCTATTTCTTTCATTTCTTTGGTTTTGCTTTGTTGTTTCTTGATATCTTATAAAATTATTAGCTTTCACTTGTTGAATTCTAAGTTTTAAGGAATTATTTTATTTAGTGAGCTTTTTTGTACCTCCTTTTCCATTTGGCCAATTCTACTTTTTAAGGGAATTTTTTTTTCTTTAGTGAATTTGTGTACCTTTTTTGCATTTGAACATTTAAAAAAAAACATTGTTTTCCTTTCTTTTGTTTTTTGTAAGTTCTATAGCATAATCTGATTTTTAATGTTATTTTATCTTTTGTGTGTCTCCTTTACCAAGCTTTTGACTCTTTTTTTTCATGATTTTCTTGAACCATTCTCAATTCTTTTCTGAATTTTCTTCTCTCATTTAATTTCCAGAATCCCATTTCCTCTCTTCCATGATTTAAGGCCAATTCACATTCTTTCTTGGAAGCTTAGATTTAGGAGTTTTGATTTTGTTATCTTTTAACTATATTGTGATCTTCCTTGTCATCAAAGTGACTTTCTATAGTCAGAATTTGTGATTGTTGTTGTTTTTTGGTCATTTCCCTAGCCTATTATTTGATCTTTAACTCCTTGTAAAAGTAGGGCTCTCCTTCTAGGATGGAGAATATACCAGGTCCAACTTCGGGGGTTTTGTGCAGTTGTTTTCAGAGGTACTTCCAGAAATTTGTTAGTTTTCAGTTCTTCCAAGTTTGCATGAAATAAAAAGAGTATTTACTATTTTCCTGGACTGTGCTTTTTTTTTTTTGCCCTGGAATTATAAAAAGGATTCTTAGTCCCCTATGGCCAAAAGCTGTCCCCCTTACCTTGCATTGCCAGCCATGTGACCCAGATCCTAATATGGATAAAACAACAGAGTTCCCCTTCATGCTATTAATATCCCTATAATATTCTTATAACCAGTTCTTCAGCTCCCTTACAGTATGTGGGCTGAGAGGTCCTATAACACCTGCTGCCATTGCTGATTCAGTGGTTCTCTAGACCTGCTTCTTGTTTCCTGGGGCTAGGGTTCTGCTGCTATACTCTGTAGTAAACCGTGCTGCACTTTCACCCTGGTAGGGCGAATCTTTTTTGCTGACCTTCCAAGTTATCTTTGACATCTATGGGCTGAGACGTCTGGAAACCACCACTGTTCCTATTGATTCAGTAATCCAAAGGTCTGCTCCTTGTTTGGTGGTACCAGCTCTATGATCCACTCTCACTTTGGTGCAAAATATTTTCCATGACTTCTAGGCTTTCTTAGACTAGAAATTTGTTTCACTTCATCTTTTCGTGGATTCTGATGCTCTAGAATTTATTTAGAGTCATTATTTAAAGCTATTTGGAGGAGCTTAGGGGAAAGCTCATGTAAAACCCTGACTTTACTGCCATCTTGGCTCCCTTCCTGGGCAAGGTTTCCTATAGTAGCCCAACATATATATTTTATTTTATCCCATTTATTTTTCTGATAACTTGCAAAAAACCCATATTTTGTTTTCCTTTTTGTATAAACAGAGTGTGTGTTTGTGTGTGTATATGCACTTTGTGTGTGCATATTTGCATGTGTCTGTGTTTAAGAAGCAGAATTTTTAAAGATATATTTTCATTTTTTTATTATTAAAATTTGAAGATGTAGTAACTGTTTAAAGTATTGCTAAATGAAATGCATTTAATTCATTCTAATGTTCATTCTAATTTTACTTCTCTGGTGTGTGTGTTTGTGTGTGTGTGTGTGTATGCATATGCATTTGCATGTGTTTGTATTTAAGATGGCAGAATCTATAAAGATATACTTTATTTTTTTTTAATTAGAAGAATTTGAAGATGATATTGTAGTCATTGTTTAAGGATTCCTTTGTTAGTCTCTGCATTTTATTTTATTTTTTTACTTTTATTTATGGAGTTAATATGCTACACCATAGCATAGTGTAATAGAAAAGATGATAGCACATGAAACTGCAAATCCACTATGTACAACTTGCTATTCTATTTTTAAAGAATTTAAAGAATTTAAAAGAATAAAAATTGTCATTTAGATTTCTTGTTGTTTTTTTATTTCCTCCCTCCCCCAAGAGATGGCTACCACTTTGCAAAAATAAGTTATATGTGTGTATAATTATTATTCTATACATACTTCTATTTATCAGTTCTTTCTCTACAGATAGTATTTTTCTTTATATGACCTTTAAGATTAATTTGGGAATTTATAATAGTCAAAAAGACTTATTTGTTTTGTCTTTCTTAAAGCAATATTGCTATTACTATATGCAATGTTCTCTTGCTTCTATCACTTTGTTCTTCATTATTTCTTACATGTCTCCATATTTTTCTTCCATCTATTTATTTATTTATTTTTGCTGAGGAAATTGGGGTTAAGTAACTTGCTCAGAGTCACACAGCTAGGAAGTGTTAAGTGTCTGAGGCCAGATTTGAAGTCAGGTCATCCTGACGTCAGGGCTGGTGCTCTATCCACTACAATGTTTTCAACCATTTCACAATTGATGGACATCCCTGCAGTCTCCTATCCTTTGCCACTGCAAAGAAAGATCTTAAAATATTTTAGAACATACATATTTCTTTCCTTTTCTCTTAATCATCTCTGGAAATAAACTTAGCAGTGGTATTGCTTGGGTCAAAAGGTAGAGACACTTTAAAAATTCTTTGGGCATAATTGCAGATTGCTCTCCAAAAGAGTTTGATGAGTTCCCAATTTTTCCACATCTCCAAATGATCACTTTCCACTCCTCTCATTTGAGCCAATTTAGTAGATGTAAAATGATATCTCAAGGTTATTTTAATTTGTATTTCTCTAATCAGTAAGGATTTGAAGCATTTATTCATATTTTTATAAATTGTTTTGATTTCTTCATTGGAAAACTACCTGTTCATATACTATTTATTTTAAAACATTATTCTCAGAAAAGTTCTAAAAGTTTTCATCAGACTGTCAAAATGGTTCATAAAAGAAAAAAATTTTTAAAGCACCTTTGCTTGAAAGTTTTATTATTGTTCTTTGATGATGTAATGCCCACGTTATTATAGGGGATTTTATATGAAGGGATTTGCTTTAAAGAAAATCAATGTGTTAACAATAACATATGTTGTATTTCCCTTCTTTAATGCATATCCTCCTCCTTCTCAACCTCATAGAATTCAATTGTTATTCATCTGAGTCCAACTCTTTGAAATACAGTGGACCATACTCACTAGGCCCTTTTCTCCTACATTACCCTCCCTAAATCTGTATAAGTGACATAAGATATCCATTTCATCTTCTGTTATATCTTTTTCATTTTGACTTAAATCTTTCCTAACATCAGGTTCTTTCCCAATGAATCTCTCACCTTCTCATTATGAGGCCCATGTATTTAAGCTTTAGCTTCAGTATTTGACCTTCCAGTGAATAATCTGAATTAATTACTTTAGGTATTGATAGATACCTCTTTGCTATCTGAGGAACTCTCAAAATTCTTCAATATCACAATTTGAAGGCAAAGATTCTGCAATAATCAGTTTTCTTTATACTCCAACTTTCATGACCACACATCGCTACTGGAAAAAATACCACCTTTCAATCTATGAACTTTTTTTCAGCAAGGTAATATCTAAGATTTTTAATATGTTGTCCAGATGTGCTGTAAGTTTCTTTCCAAGGAACAATCTTTGAAGTTCATGGCTGCAATTACCATTTTAATTACCAATAATATTCTTCCTAGTCTTAGTGGTCATATAGCTCACTTCAAGCCAAATACCTCACCCTAGACAAAGCATCAGAGATTAAGTCTTTCGTCTTCTTTGCCTGGATTTTAGATTCTTTTTAGATTCAATCTTTCTTATGATACAGTGATTATGTTTTAACACTGAGGCCACATCTTCAGGCATTGTAAACAACTACATTTAAAGGCAACATGCTTATAAAAGGACACTAAGTGAGGTGAGGTAAAACATTAAAGCAAAATAATGACAGAGTAGGGTAATTCAGATAATTATTACAACATGAATAAATGGTAAAACAGTCACAGCAGTACAGAAAAGCAATTTGTACAAGTACCTTCTTCTCGCCATAATATGTTAGCAACTGCAGCATGTCAAAAAAAAGAGAAAAGAAAAGAAATAAATGAAAGCAGAATGTAAACAATAGCATATCAATTCCAACAACTACTGAAGTGGGCACAACCTCTGCCAGGAAAGAAAATCTACAGAGAAGCAGTAACAGTGAATTAAGCAATCTAATATAGATTAATAGAGCAGCAACCTATCTGGGCTTATTATTATTATTGCTCTATGAATTTCCCCAAATAACTCCTTCGGAGTAAAGGTTCCATTAATAAACAAAAAGGGACATTTTATGCCCCATTAAAACAGTAGTTCATTATACATGTTTATGTGTTACATTAGAAACTATATTAAAATGTTGCAATATGATCTATCATTATGCTAATTATCATTTCTAAGGAGGAGAAAATCTTCATTAGTTGAAACTTTTGAGACAGCTAGGAGGCATAGTAGTTAGAGAACTGGAGTCAGGAAGATCTGAGTTCAGATTTTATCTCAAATATTCATTTGTTTTGTGATTCTAGGTGCTTAACTCATCTTGGACTGTTTCTTATCTATAAATGAAAGTGTTACCCTAGGATGACTCCAGCTATAAATTAAAGATCTTATGATCTTTATTTAGTTAACATAATAGTTTAAATATAGTTGTCAAAATTTTTGGTTTCTTTCACAACTTTCAATTTTCCTATATTAGAGTAGTTTTTTCAAAGATGTATTTGAACACTGTTCTAAGGGGGAGGCAATTTTTTAAATTACCTTTCTTTTTAACATAGAGCATTCTTAAGACATTGTGAACTTTCACCATGTGATTCCCAGAAAAATGAAAATTCAGCCTCAAAATATTTTTAATATAGCATCATAATAGTTTCCCATGCTTGTTGGGAAATAAAATTAGGCTCATAAATTAAAAGGGGAGATTTGCTAAATCTTTGTCCAAATCCCTCATGACAATCATTATTTCTTTCCTAGGTTGACTGCTCTTCTCTGGTAGGGGAAGGGAAAGGGAGCAAATCTAATTGAAAATTAATATTTTTGAAGCTTTATTATCTATGTTTCTCCTACACACAGAAAAAAATAAAGTCACTACTTAGTGAGAGACAGTGTGGTAGAGAGTCATAACATCTGTGATGAAGCCTCACCTCTGTCATTTGACCTCTACTAGTTTCAAGCATTTCTGAAAGACATGATTTAGAAAGGATAAATTCTCCATGAGTTGAGGGAGTTTCCATACAAGATCACAGGTCCTTGGCCTATTGCTAGACTTTGGCTTCATAAATCCAAAGAAATTAGAAGAGAAGACAGGAAGAAAGAGATGAAAAAATGAATTAAAAAAGATGAGATATGGAAATGGAAATGGAAGGAAAATAGAAGAGAAAGAAGAGAAGTATGTAATCAATATATTTTCCAGCTTTTTCCAACCATACAGAAGATAACTTTTATATTTCAAGTGAATACTTCTCGAAGGGACTCTTTCTAAGGCTCATCTATGTTTAGAACACTCTCAAGGTCTCTTTTAAGAACTTTAAAATTGATTGCATGACATGGGAAACACTGGCATAGGACGCCTAGCATAGTGTGCCCTCAACAAAGAAGATGTGCTCTATGAGCAAAGCAAAATTGAATTAGCTCAGAATAAATTCAAGATGCACAAAATTAAAGCAACCACTCTAAATGTTCATATGAATTATTTGTGACCAACATGTGGCAGAGCATTCCGAGCTCATATTTGTCTGATTAGCCACAGTTAGACATCCTGTAGCTCAATTCTAACACAGTGATGTTATTTTGGTCCTCTTTGAGAATGAAGGACAACCAATCAACCATGTTTAGCAATGGAAGCCTAGGGAACTGCTAAAGATAGGGTTAGTTGAACCTACACCACAGGTTATTTAATCCTGCATTAATGTTTCATCTAATCTATTTGCCTTTCATATACACCATATGTTTAAGAGGCTCAAATCTTTTTCCAAGAAATAACTGTTTAAGGTATTATATAAAATATTAAAAACCCTATCTGCATCAGGTAATAAGCTTGGAGAACATTGTGATATTTAAAAAGCAGCATCAATATAGCAGTTAACACTTTCTCAGGAAGTTACAATGCTATACAACTATTTTCCTTGGCTACTCATGTGTAAGCTGTTTGGCTGTTCAACTAAATAAGTTTTCTTTTGTCCTTGACTGAAGGAATGTAAGGTTTGCATTAGTTCAATACCTTTCATGACAAACCACATTTATGAAAGGATAACATTTTGGTTTGATATCTTATTGACTCTTCTAACTTTTAATATATTAAAAAAGACAAGATAACTTTAGAAGAGCCAACTTCTTTTTAAAAAGAGCAATCTTAGAAATCCAAAAAGATTAAAAATTGTAAATCTCAGTAACGAACAAAAAGTGTGACAGGTGTTAGATCTGGAAAATATGTGCAGGAAAATGGAGGGAATGACAAAGGGAAAGGGAAAGGAAGGGGTGACCGGAGAAAGAAACAAAGATAGAGAAATTTAAAACTTGATGCTATTTTAAATATGTTAGAAATGAGTATATACTGATTTAACCTTACCTTTATAATTTTTGAATTTTTGTTTTCCTCTTAATTATTTAGGATTATTTTCTTCCTCAGTAGTGAGCACTCTAAAATCATACATCTATTTCAAACTCAGTTTTAATTATTACTCCACATTAATGAGAGGTCAGGATGTGTCTAGTGTGTATAATGGGATGATTAACAATGAGGAGAAAGAGCACATCCACAAGACTGTTTTTTCCCTTTACCTCTAGTACATATCCAACTTTAACATTTTTGAAATATATTCCCAACCTTTATTTCCTTATTTTACCATCAACTCTTATTATATCAGTCCCATGATCTAGATCATAGGCTCTTATACTTTTCATCCCAAGGAATAATTGCAATTCCTATAAAATAATGCTCTTGAGACTAGTCTATACATTCCTCTGAAATGTAGAAAAATCTTAGCTTTGATATTCAGTTCGCAAAGACTCAATATTTTAAGCCTCATGGAACCTTTGCCTTTCCTTTGGGGGTCTAAATTTATTTTTAATGAGGGGGTAGGGAAAAAAGGTTTTTTTTGGTTCATGATTCTCATTAGAACTTATTGTCATAAATATTAGCATGTTTCAGATCTGTTTATTTATTCTAGGAAGAAAATAATTTCTACACGATAGTGAAATAGTGTTAAAATAGGTAGTATTCAAACAAGTCATTTTCTCATAAATTAAGAGGCTGCATGTGACTGACATATATAAAAGAAGGGCATGACAAGAACAAGAGGACATTACCATACATATTCAACCTCATTTGTCTAGAACTTGTGTACATGTCACCCAACATCCATTTGAATGTAGTGCCTATCTTGGACCACTAGAACTGACCTTGGGGCTAGACAATTAATTATTATCACTGATCCTACTACCTGAGTTATTGTTATGGTAGACATTTCCTTTTTATCATAAAATGGAACTCTTAAATACATTTTCCATTGTTATCAACAAATAAGTCAAGAAGCATTTATTAAGCACCTGCAATGTGCCAGGAACAGTCTAATCACTGCGGAAAATAATGACATGGGGAAAATATCCTAGTCTTTGTATCAAGGCTGTGAATTAACAAAAGCAAAGTACAACAAAACACCACAAGAAAGATTTTATGTAAAAAAAGATATAGTGAACAAAGAACCTCTCTCTTTATGCCAGACTTATTGCTAGTCACTTGGTGAATTAAGCCAGAATTATCAATATTTATTCTGCAAGATAATGACTTGGGTTTGAGGCCAATAGACTGTGGGAAATCCTTTTTACATAACTGCCAGTTACTTTGTAGTGTGTATACCTGGGATAGTCTGCATAAATGAGATGATACTAATTGGGTTTTATTTGAAGGTTCTATTCAGAACATTACAGTGATATCGGAAGATTCCCATAAAGCTGCCATTTTGTAAAGTCTTTACTGACTTACCCTTTTGCTAGGAATATGAGCTCATTAAATAAAAGTTGTTTTCACAACCATATTGTGCTTCTTCCTTTTCTAACAGCTTCTATTATCTCAACCAACCTAGGTTCTCCATGGCCTTACATATCAAATACTTAGTGCTCTCAAGAATCTTAAATAGGTATGTGTATATACACATATTTTCATGCTTATAATCATATAGATAAATATTATGTATATGAACTAATTACCTAGAAATGTTATATTTATTATATTATATGTATATTTCACACACAATATGAGATTAATAGGATATTGTGGATTTGTGGATTAGCCTGGGAAAATAACCACCATTTTTATCACTGTTTCTTTGGGTAACACTGTAATTTGGAATAAAATCTATTCCTAAATAAGGACAGACTATAAAGGACAAAATCAAAGTATTCATAAGAAGATAAAATTATTTGAACTTTCCATTGTGAAGGTCCTACAAAGTTTCTCAATTTACAATTGAGGAAACAATTGGTACTATATAAAGGTTTGCTCTTATGGAATTCTAAGCACTGTTAATATTATCTTCAAAATATTTCTTTTATGACAACACCCCTATTCTGGTGGAATTACTGCACTCCTAAATTACTGCAATAGCCTTCTCCATGCACTTCTTAAAGCAAAGGTCTGGAGTGATGAAACTTCAGTGACTCCTCACTTCCAAATCCTCTTGTTATTGTTGTTCTTGATGTTCAAAGCCCATCATAATCTGGTTAATTCCCATCTTTTCAGTTTTCTTACACTTTACTCCCTTCTTAGTCCTTTAATCCAATAACATTGGCATCCTTATTTTTTCCTATTCATATCACTCCATCTCCCTATTATATTCATTTTCAATGGCTAGGTTCCATTCCTAGGATTCTCTCCCTGCCTATCTCTCCTCCAAGTTGCCCAGGTTTCCTTGAAGTTTCAATTAAATTTTTCACTTTAGAAAGAAATCTTTCCTAGTCCTTTTTAACCTTAATACCTTCCTTCTAAGAATGTCTACATTTTACACACAGACACACACATTCATTCATATATATATGTATATATATAGATATGCATATGTATACCCACATATTATATATATGTAAATATTTATCTATATCTATTTCTCTATCTATATATCTATCTTATTTATCTATCAATAGTTTTCTGTATGTTTCTGTTTTATTATATTATGCCTTCTTCAAGAGCAGGAAGAAAAATGCAAAACAAAATAAAAAAATTTTTTTGGTATACTCATCAATCAACATAGTGCCAAGACGATAGTAAGCACTTAATAAATGCTTTTTTATTGAATTATAAGTCAATATATTTTCATAAAATCTAACTGGAGGAAAAATAAAAAAAATTTAAAACAATTGAAATGTACAAAATGCATATTGGCCATAAAAATGAATAACTAGCTCACATCCCTTTCAGTTTACTTTTTACATTTAAAACAAACAAAAAAATCTCACATTTTGTAATATATAAGGACTCCCCAATTTACAGAAGTTAATTAAGATAGAATTGTAAAGTGATCTGCAAACTTCAAAGTACAATATAAATACTAGTTGTTATTATTATTATCATTATTATTAAATTTGGCATAACATTTTCAAGATTAAATTAAAATTTTATTTAAGGGAGAAAAATAAAAATAAAAGCAGAATTTTTAGTAAAGCAACAGAAAGTTCAACAAATTAACTTATTATTTATCTTAAACTTGAATTATTAATATTTGTTATTAAAAATGTTTGGACTCTGTAGTGCAAAATACATTAAAGACCTTCTTGTCTGCAAACCCTATCCCCCATCAAGATGTACCCTATGATTATAATAGCTTAAAGGTAGCAAATGAGATATAAACTTGGGAGATATTTACCAAAAATGTTTGTAACTTTCATAGAGGGTACAAATAGAAAGAAATCCCCCCTGAACTGTGAATATCTCCAGATACTATGTGAATTGCATGAAGCTGATTTCAAATGCAATATATAACCTCATCAAAAAGATGCAGGCCTTTTAAAAGAAATATTTTTGGCATTCAGATTAAAGTATTATATGGAAGCCAGAACAACTAGATTTAAATCTTGTCTTAAAAACTTGACTAATTTCTCTTTTTTAAAATTGTATTTAATATTTCCCCCAGTTACATTCAAAACAAAGTTTTTTAATGCATTTTTTTTAATTTTTGAGTTCTGTGTTCTATCCATTATCTCCAACTACAATTAAAAAACCATATGTGAAGTTATGTAAAACATTTCCATAAAAAGAAAATATAGATCTCCTGCCCTAATGAAAATAAAAATGCTCAAGAAAAATTAAGTTAAAATAAAGAGAGAGATAGAGTAATAGAGAATTCTTTGATATATATTCAGATTTGATCAGTACTTTCTCTGGCTATGGATAGGATTTTTCATCATAAGTCCTTAAGAGTTGATATGGATCATTGCACTGCTGAGAATAGCAAAGTCATTTATAGCTGATCATTCCAGAACATTGTTATTATTTTTACTTTGCTTGAGTTCATGGAGAACTATACAGGTGTTTTTTGTTTGTTTGTTTGTTTGTTTTTGTTTTCTGAGAGCATTCTGTTCATTATTTTCCATAGAACAGTAATATTCCATCAGAAACACATAGGCATTCCCCAATGAAGGGGAATTTCCATTTTTTGCCATAAGAAGAGAGCTGCTATGAATATTTTTTGTACATATAGGTCATTTTTCTTTTTTTCTTCCTGAATCTTTTTTGTTATTCATGACTAATAGTGGTGTTATTAGGACAAAGGATATGTAAGAATTTATAGCCATTTGGGCACAGATAATATCTTTTGCTCATTTATCAATTGGGGTATGGCTATTATTTTTTATAAATTTGACTCAATTTACTCTGTTTGAAAAATGAGAAAAGTATCAAAGAAACTTGCTTTGAATTTTAAAATTATTATTGCTAACTATTTCCCTTCATTTATTCTCTCTCTCCTTTTTTCTGTCCCTTCTTGAATGTGTTTTGGTAATGACCACTCCTTCCCCCATATTCCTCTCTTTGATCACCCTCCCCTCATTCCCATATTCTCATTCCCCTCCTACTTTCCTGCAGGGTAAGATAGATTTCTATACCTCCATTGAGTATGTATGTTGTTTCCTCTTTGAGCCAGTTCTGATGAAAGTAAAGTTCACTCACTCATGCTTTCCTCCCCCTCTTCCCTTTACAGTAAAAGCTATTTCTTTTTTTCTTTTTTATAGCAGATAATTTGCACATTCCAATTCTCCCTTTCCCTTTCTCTCAGAACATTCAACTTTCAGCCCTTAATTTCATCATTAAAAAAAAAAAAAGATATCATCCCTTCATATTCAACTCACACCTATAACCTCTGTCTCCATAAACTCCTTCTAGCTGTAATGATAATGAGAAGGTTCCAATGAGTTACAAATATCATTCTCCCATGTAGAAATGTAAGCAGATAAACCTTATTAAGTCTCTTAGGATATCAATTTCCTGATTACCTCCTTATGCGTCTCCAGAATTCTATATTTGAAAATCAAATTTTCCATTGAGCTCTGGATTTTTTATTATGCATGTTTGGAAATGCTCTATTTCATTGAATTATCAACTTTTCCTCTGAAGGATTGTATTCAGTTTTACTAGTTAAGTGATTCTGGGTTGTAATCCTAGCTCCATTGCTCTTCAGAATATCATATTCCAAGGCTTCTGGTCCTTTACTGTAGAAGCTGCTAAATCTTGTCTTATACTGAAAGTGACTCTACTACATTTGAATTATTTCTTTCTGGTTGCAATAGTTTTCCTTGACCTGGGAGTTCTGGAATTTAGCTAAAATGTTCCTGGGAGTTTTCATTTTGGGATCTCTTTCAGGAGGCCATTGGCAGATTCTTTCAATTTCTATTTTATCCTCTGGTTCTAGAATATCAGGACAATTTTGATTATTTCTTGTAAGATGATGTCCAGGCTTCTTTTTTTATCATGAGTTTCAGGCAGATCAGTAATTTTAAAATTATCTCTCCTGAATCTATTTTTCTGGTCAGTTGTTTTTCCAATGATATATTTCACATTTTTATTTTTTCATTTTGTTTTATTGTATCTTTATTTCTCATGAAGTCATTAGCTTCCATTTGCTCAATTATATATTTTCATTAAACTTTTTTATTTTCAAAGCATACAGGTAATTTTCAACATTTACCTTTGCAAAACTTTGTGTTCCAAAATTTTCTCTCCCTTCTTTCCATCCCCTCCCCTCAATAATATTGTTTAAGGAATTATTTTCCTCAGTGAACTTTTGTACCATCTTTTCCAATTGGCTAATTTTGCTTTGTAAGGCATTCTTATTCTCATTAATTTTTGCATTTACTTTTGCAGCACTCTCACTTCTTTTCCTAATTTTTCCTCTATTTATTTTGGGTGATTTTCAAATTTCTTTTAGAATTAGCCTGAGCCCAATTTTAATTTTTCTTGGAGGATTTAGATGTAGAAACTTTGACTTCCTTATGATCTTTTGAGTTTGTGTTTTGATCTTCCTTATATCACAATAACTTTCAATGATCAGAACTTTTTTTTTCTGTCTGCTCATTTTTCTAGCCTATTACTAGGCTTTTAACTTAAAGTAAGGTGTTGTTCTCTGTTTTCAGGGTGGAGAGCACACTGTCCCAAACTTCAGGGGTTTTAATGCAGCTTTCAGAGCTCCTTCTAGGAATCTGACCACAAGCATTCTTTTCTGCCCTGTAGCTGCTATTAGTGTCCCTGTCTCACTGAAGTTGTAAGATCTTGTGTGTTAAAGTTCAGCTAGCCAGGGCTATCCTGGAGTCCTGGTCTGGGCTTACACACTAGCCTCTCACTTCATTGCTACAGACCCTCTCTGTTGACCTTCTGAGTCTTTTCTGGTGTCCCCTGACCAAGAAGTCCAGAAACCTGTAGCACTGCTGCTGATTCAGAGGTTCAGCTGGGTGTGGGGCTGGGACTGTGCTTGCACAGCCTGCATTCTAAGGTGGACTCTTACTCTAATTCCACAGATGTTTTCTTCTGTTCTTATAAGTTGCCTTCAGTTGGAAGATGTTCTGGTCTGTGTTTTTGGGTGTTTTGATGATCCAAAATTTGTTTAGAGTCATCATTTAAAGGAATTTTGAGTAGTTTAGGGAAGAGGTTGGGTGAGTTCCCTCCTTTATTCCACCATTTTGGCTCCTCCTCCTAATCTCTTAGAGACTCATTTTCTTCATATATCAAATGAGATAATAATTTGTGTCATTTCCCTCAGGGTTTCATAAGTAATATGTTTTCTGGTTTTTGAATTCTATCCACATATGAGTTATCATCTAAAATTTCACAGAGGAAAAATAAGTATATCTGTAGTCTATTCTCCATCAGGAATACATGTTAGACGGGCCCTAATGATGGCTAATGAGCTGGCTTCAGAATTGATGGGGGGAAAATAATTTGTTTGCATTTAGGAAATCAAGTATACAGGAAAGAAGGAAGTAGGCATTTGTTTAATACCCATCATATGCTTTAAGCACTGTGCTAAACACTTTACAAATATTACCTTATTTAATTCTCAACAACCCTGGATGACAAGTGTTCTTATGAACTGATTTTAACAATTGAGAAAGCTGAAGCACAGATTAAGTAATTAACCCTGAATTACACAAGAAGAAGTTTCTGAGGTTAAGTCTGAAATCACATCTTCCTGGCTACAAGATTAGCAATTTGTCCACTGCATCTTCCAGGCATCTTAAATTATTCCTTGCAACAAATTTCTTTTAACAAAAAGAAAAAATTGTTATTGTTGGTTTCAATATACTTCTTAGAATACTGTAAAAATATGAAGCTATAATTTCAGAAGGATAGAAACATTGGATCATCCAAAGGGTAATAATTATATGAAGAATATGCATTGACTGCAACAATCCCAATATATATACAAGAAGAGATATGATCTCAGATACTTAATACTTCCTAGCTGTATGACTCTGGAAAAGTCACTTAACCCCAATTGCCTCACCAAAAAAAAGTGATATGATAGCAAATCTAGAAAATGCACAAAAGTATAATCCAGAAAATAAGATAGTCCACATGTTAACAATTGGAACTATATTCTCCAATTATTCACTGTTATCCAAGGAATGTTAAAATATGTAAAGAAGTCCCCAGAAGCAATAAGAACCATGGGATTTTATAAAATAGCTCTTTACTTTATGACCATGTATGATAATACTTGTGCTTTAGGAAGATCAATTTCACAGTTAAGTGGAGGATGAATAAGAATGGGGAAGATTTGAGGCAGGGAGACCTTTATGAAGCCTCAAGGTAGCTAGGAAAGAGTACTGGGCCTGAAATTAAGAAGGTCTGAGTTCAAATTCAGCTTCAGACATATCCTAGCTGTGTGACCTTGGCAAGTCACTTCATTACTTTCTGCCTCAGTTTCTTCAACTGTAAAATGGAGATTGTGATAGCATCTATCTGGGAGGATCATTGTGAGTATAACATGAAAGAAGTTTTAGAAGAGCCTTGAACAGGGCCCTGCACATATTAGGTACTAACATTATTTATTTTTGTTTTGTTTTTATCTTCCCTTTCTGGGAACTTAATAGAAATTTATGGAAATATAGACATACAGACACACACACACACATATGAATTACTTGGGATGAGAAAACAGGAAAAAATGTGATTTGAATTGCTGGAAAAAATGCCCAAATTTCTGAGATCATGGATATACTTGTGTTGAGGATTTTTTTTAATTAAATAGATAAGATGTTATATTAATGTAGATGTATTAGTGAAGAAGTTGGTATTAGAAAAAATGCAATTTTTTGAAAGATTTTTTTTTAAATTTCATATGAACACCACATTGCAGATCTTATTCCCCCGCTGTGACAGTATATAATATCTAACAGCTTAAAATGATTGACCACACAGAAGTGCTCAAAATTTAATACATTTTTATTCCTTGTACATTGAGACAAGTTTTTTTTAGGAGATCAAGATCTTTTCAGATCTTTTGAATGAATAGGAACCTGGATTTAGAGCCCTAATTTTTGACTTTCAGTCATTCTGTTCGCTAATGCTCAAGTATCATTCTCACAATTACATTTTGATATCATGACCCAAGTAAAAGTATATATAGCTTATGCTTGGTTATAGTACAAGAGTTCATTTTATTTCAGATCTATTATTTTATTTATTTATTTCTTGGGGCCACATCTGGATGAGCATTGAGATCATTTCTTATCCTATAGATATTTTTGTCCAAGATAAATATTTTTAACTCCTAAAATGGTACTTGATTGTACTGGGTAGAACTTCTTCTAGCTGCTAGTCTGCCTTTTATTATGGTTATGCTCTTAATGAGGCAGGTAATAACTATATTTATGGATAAAGAAAGACAGATTTTTGCTTAACATAATATAACAGGCTCTGCGTATCCTTGACCCAAACTTTTTCAAGGTGTGATGATAGCCATTCTACACTTATTGATAAGGCACCACTTTTGGTTTGAAAAATCCACACTTTCCTGATGCTTAAAATTTCATTTAGCATTATTTAAAGATGTCTCCTGTCATTATCAGAAAGTGGCCAGAAATATATAGTATGTCAAGTATTGTGGCTGCTGGATAACACAACAAATTGAGTTCCAGTTTACTGCAACACTGAGAGAGAAAAAAGCAAGATCATCTCTAAGCATTCTTTTTTTCAGTGTTACATTAACACTTAACCACAATACAACAATTTTATCAATGACAGAAGCAGTTGCTGAAGGGCTTTTATTCCATTTCATGTTGATTCTATTGCTTCCTACATTCAAATTTGTATTTCTAAACATATAGCAGTTTATTTAGTCTATCTTATTCATGATATTGGACACTTTTGGAAATCATCTATGAATCTGTATCATTATTTCTATTATGAATGGAAAAAGTAAGGTAAAATGAACTATCATCAATGTCCATTTCAAGACAGTAAAAATGACCAAAAAAAATCACCTTTTTAAAAAATCTTACCAAAAGGTTAATATAATGATTATTTAGGTATTTTAAAATGATGTTTTTTCTTCCATATCCATAAAGTCAATGCAACTGTCAAGATTTATTATTAGTTTGAAAAATCCAGTGGGAAAAATTTCTGGCATATGAAGAGCAGAAAGAGAAACACTGATTTCTCCCTAATCCTTCCACCACCACCCCCAAACAGTCTCTAGGTTAATATGGCAAGAAAACAGCAGCTGCTATTTCTCTCTCCATTGTCACCACAGATAAAAAAGGAGAACAAAACAAGTGCCTTCGGGAGCTTCTGTTGCACCTGTGGTTACTGGCTCAATGGAAAAAAAGAATGGGGTCAGAGAAGTTCAGCAGAAAAGTGACAGAGGCCTCCAAAGAAAGTAGGCCAGGTAGCAGCAGTGTAGCCAACTGTGGTTGTGGGAAGGATGAACACTGGCAGCAAAATGTGGCAGTATTTTCATCTCCAGCTTTCTGATCACCCACTGGTGCCATGTACACGCAACATTTAATTATTGTTTGCAACTAAAAGTAAAATGTGGTCAAATCAGGATTTTAGCATGCAATATGAAACAAAAAATGTTTTTTGTCTCCCTTCATTTTCCCTTTTATGTGTGCATCTTGTTGGAAGGCTACAACTGAAGATAAGTGTCACTCAGAGGGCAATGTAAATGTTCATGGTATATACAAAGACTATATAGCACATAACAAGCAAGGGATTTTGAAGAGAAAACCAATGACAAAAATGTTACAAAAATAATAATTCTGAACAAAAAATGTGCTTTAGTCATGTGATAAAAATGAAAGACAGCTCCTGGAAAAACATGTATTATGATAGCATTTATGTGTGGGTAAGAAAAAAAAATGAGTAAAATGACAGTTTATTGAGGCCATCCTGTGGAGTGTTTATGAGAGTACCTGTTCAAAAGTCACAAAGAATGGACAGATAGATAGAATGTTATTCAAATCTTAAAGCATTAATTATAGATCTAATCAGAAATCAGTTGGAATACTAAATAATTTTAGCATATAAATAAGCACTTACACATACTTCACAAATGTATGTATGTATGTATGTATGTATACACATGTGTATATACTTGTATGAAAATTTTCATATTTCCAGGCAGCAATATCCTCTGCCTTAAGGGGATAATCCCCCAAAGTCACAAAGATGAAAGGGTCTGTAATGTCATCAGTGTCCATTTGAAAAAAAAATAAAGCATTGGTTAAAGTCATGTTTTTAGAGCTAATAATTTTCTTCAGATATGGGAATAAGGATTATTTTAAAGTATATTAGAATTTGTATCTATTTATATATGCACACACACATTTTATATGTTTGTCAAGTTTAGGAGTCAGAAAAGAGTAGAAATGAAACCTTTATGAAGATAGGGAAAATAGTCAAGAACAAGAAACTACAAGAGTCAACTTTTCAGGGCCATTTGAATTTCAAACTTTCTTGGACAATCTAATTTAAATGCCCTCAGCTGACTTGGAAAAATCTTCTGGAACTCTTCATCATCTTGGCATATGATAGATATGATAGATATTAGAATAAGACAAGTAGGATGATCATATTGAGGTGAAAGAGACCTTTTAAAAAAACAAACACCTCAGTTTAGAGATTAGGAAACTTAAACCTTAGAATTTAATATCTTGCCCAAGGTCTCACAGAGGAAGTCAATAGTAGAACTGAGATTTGATTCTTCATTCTTTACATTTAAGTACTTTTCCCTATACTGATGCTTTATAAACATGCAAAATACATGTAAGAAAGTTTTAAGAGGTAATTAGCTTTATGGGCATCCTAATTATCCTAAAGAAATATGATTCTTTAAAAGTAGTTATTGCATTCATTTATTTTAGCCATGAACAAGTTTAAAAAAATCTCTACCACATATACCCATATATAATATATAGTCAGTCTTAGGGAAAGATTAACATGAATATATTCAAAAAAATCTTAATCAAAGGCTACAACTAAAGGAAATTACGAGAAATTTCAAAGAAATTAATTTGAAGAAAAGGAAAACTTCTTAACATTGAGAACTAGACAAAAGGGATATTGGTCAACCTCAGGACCTGCAATATTCCTGCAATAGTTTTCATCAAGTAAGAACTAGATGAACCTTTGGTATACATGGTGTAATTGTTTTTTTTTTTCCTTCATGGATTGGTCAAGATAGTTTTTGAGCTTTCTTCTAACTCTGAGATTCTGTGACCATGTAAACAAACATCTTCATTATTCAATAGAGGAGCTCTAATGTTATGCTAGTAAGAAAGACAATGACTTGTTTTAAGAATTTTCTGAATGGGGATTTGTCTAATTCTCTTAGGGAGAACAAACATATTCAAATCTGTCATATATAGCATGAATTAAAATTTAAAATCACAAGGAAATGGTTATTTTAATAGTTCTGAAATAAATACTCAATAATAGATATGTGAGGAGGAGACTCTGGTTTAGAATTTTTTTTGCTTCTTTTTGAAAGAGAAACCCACTTCTTTACTATTTTTTTCTACTCTGATTCTTGTTTCACAATTAGATCCCTTTGATTTAAAATTTTATTTCCTAATTGAATAAATTAATATGAATCTTTCTAATTGTATCCAATTAGTCAGTCAAAAAACATTTAAAAATGAAATTTGGTCTCTTGATAGTTAATATGAAGTTAACAAGCAGGAGCCTTAAGTAAATTTACAACTTTAAAAAAATATGAAGGTACCCTAACATAATTGGCTCAAATAAGCATTGATCATCCATCCAAGTGAATCAAGATGGTCAAACATGCAAGTGAATCAAGATATTAATGAAGAAAATCAGAAAGTGAAGACATTTTAAAAATCCGTTGTCATATTCCCATAGTGGCAACAATGTATTGAGACATATTATTGCTGAGAATATAGTAATGATACTCCCTAATTTAACATCAAGGAATTGTATAGATAGTATTCATTAGTGAATAAACTTTGAAAAAAAAGTAATGTAGACAAATAAAACTGTGTTTTGAAATATAACTCTCAATATTTTAGTAACAAATTATATGTATAACCGAATGAGGATACTGTAGGAGGTTGATTTTATTATTATGTTGATGTTTACAATATTAAAACTTCTGTTGCTTAGTCATCTCAGATTATTCATGACTCCATTTGGGGTTTTCTTGGCAAAGATCCTGATGTGGTTTGCCATTTTCTTCTCCAGCTCATGAGGAAATGAGGCAGAGTTAAGTCAGTAAGTGTCTAAGGACAGATTTTAACTCAAGAAGATGAATCTCCCTGACTTCAGGCTTATCACTTTATTCACTTTTCTACCTAACTTCCCTTACACTAAAACACAGACAAGTTGATAATAAACTCCAGGAAGAAAAGTGATAAAATCAATTCTATCACAAAATAAGATTTTTGTTGTGTTGTTGCTATCGGTGTTTTTGAAACTATTAGTGGAACAGGTTTGACTGTACATATCTGTTAAAATAATTTTGGTTTTTTATGTCTTTTTCTCTCTGTGAGGTTGAGCATAGAAATGAGATAAAATAAATTTCTGTTAACTGAAAACACAAAATAATAAATTTTAAAATTCCATTATTTCTTTCCTAAAAAGAGATAGGTGGGTGATGTTGCATTAAGCTATACAGAATATATTATCTTAGGAGGGGAAACATATATATATACATATATATATATAATTTATTAGAAATAAGCAAAGTGTTTGATATTTATAGCTTTTAGGAATTAAAGTTGTCCTGGTTCAACTGATGAGAAGCACATCAGAAGAAAATATAAATTGATTGCCATATTGCACAACCATACAATTTCTGATTCATATTTAGATATTATGTTCCTATCTCTTTTCTCTTGATATTTAGAATATGATCTTCACAAACAGACCAAATAAAATATCTTCAATACTACTCAGATTTTTGCAGAAGAATCCCTAGTGCTAAGTCTAGTTAAGGAAATTACATGGTGTGCAAAATATTGATATTTGGAAGTTCTCCCCACCACTTTCAACATATAAAAAGAAGACCTCATCAATGATGGTTGACCCCAATTCGGTCCTGGAATATTAAAGAAAATACCACCTTCAGTCATCTTCTTTAAGTGAAGAGTGAATCACTGTCTGTACTTCAGCTTAGAAATAGATTGTTCGGTTCAGATGTCTCCTCCTGACCTTTCTTTAGATTGGTGTTTTAAAAAGTCATCTTGGTCAGTTGCTGCTATATGATCACATTAACTGAGAAGCTGCTAACATATCACTAGGGTCAAAGAGTCATAAGACTTAGAATTGAAAGATCATAATGAAGATTTTATTTTTAGCCTGTTTATATTCATGTCTTTTGTTTTTCCATTACACCCATCTTATAAGATCATAATATCACATAATAAGCATTGAAAGGAACTCTTAAAACTATTGAGAGAACTCCTTTCATTTTAATAGATGAGGAAACAGCATTTTTTTACCCACAAGTCCAAACTTTATTTAAAACTATGTTTTAAGTTTAAAGTTACTAAACAAATCACAATAAAAATGTTAAAAAAAGAGAACAGTGCAGCAAGACTGGAATCTAAGGAGGCTCTCAAGATGGAGAATTTTAGTGACAGAGTCTGGGCAAAAAAGCAAGAATCTCTGTAACAGAATTTGAGCTTCTGTTGCTTTATGACTCTCCACTGAGTTATCTCTTCTAACAAAGATTAAAAAAACATTTAAAAGAAAAAGAGTAAAACTAACATGAAAAATTATGCATAATAATGTAGAATATCCTATACCTATAATTTGTGACTTCCACAATGGTGTAAGGAAAGTGAATTTTTTCATTGCTTCTTTGATGCCAATCTTGATCGTTATATTTCTTTCAGATTTTTTTTTCATTTTTTCTTTATTTTATTGTAGGTATAGTATATAAGTAATTTCTTTAAAAACAGACTTTCTTGATTTCCTCAATGGCCAGTGTCCTCCAAATTAGAATTACCTTATTTCCATTATCTAACTATCTATCTATCTATCTATCTATCTATCTATCTATCTATCTATATAAATTTTTGTGGTGTCTACTCTAATAGAATATGTTTGTTAAGTGCAATAATAGTACCTTTCCCCCCTTAATATCCTTAACACTTAGCATTATGCCTAACAATAATTAATGCATTTTTGTTAATTCATTTATTATTTTTCCTGGCTCTGCTCACCTCATTTTACATCATTTCTTATAGCTTTTTTATGCTGCTCTGAATTCTTTATTTGCCATTTTTTAAAGCACAGTATTCTTCCATTACTTTAATTTACCAGACTATCAATTCAGCTAGGTGGTACAATAGATTAAAGAGTTGGACCTGAAGTCAGGAATATAAAAGTTCAAATTGATTCCAGGTAATTACTGGCTGTGTGATCTTAGATAAGTCATTTAGTGTCTATTTTATCAACTGCAAAAATAAGGATGAAAATAGCATTACTTCCCAAGATTCTTGGAAGGAGCAAATGAGTAAGTGAAAACATTTAGCAGAATAGATACTATTCAAATGAAAGCTATTATTATTAGTAGTATTCAATCATTTTAAAGATAAAAAAATAGAGAGAAGTTAAGTGATTTTTTTTAATCTCAGAGGAAATAAAGAGCAGACATGGGATTTAGAAGCAAGGAAGAGAGAACTTAACACACTTACAAGGAATCCTTTAAAAATTTTAGAGGTAATACTGATAAAGTGATAATTGACTATTTAGGTACTGTGGAAAGATTAAATAAGTACAGTTGAATTCATAATTGAAAGAAAAGTAGAATTCATGAGTTTTTTATCACAAAGGAAAGATGAGTCAATGATTAACAAGAGGATCTGATTTGAGGTTGTGAAGGTTAAAAGGCAGGAGAATAATCAGTGAAAGGAAAGTTTTAACTACTATGCTTGGAGCATACTCACTGAAAAAGAGAAACTGAGCTGTAGAATTACTGAAGAATTAGATTTAACATTTTCTGAGAAGCTCATTGGAAGAGACTATACCTATGATATTGGCCATCCAATTATCATCTATACTTTGAGAGAAATCAAATCTCTAAGTAGGCTGCCTAGTTATTGCATTCTCTGGTTTTACGAAAAGAAACAAAATGGAGAAAGAAGGGCTTTACCTCTGCTTTGCTGTAATAAAGTTCTGAAAACAATTGGATGGAAGGGAATTGTTATCTGAAGAGATATCTGAACTTGTGAACACTGTCTAGATACTAAATTCGAGGACTTTTGCTATGAAATACTTTAATGTAATAAGAAGCTAAGAGGTGATTGGACAAAGCAAAATTACATTGAATGATTGTATTTGTAATTGTATTTATTACCCAGATGGTTAATTGAAAAGCTTTGCATTTTTTTTTGGTTGGCATGAGAAAACAGCATGTTGCCTAATTGCTCAGGCAAAGTTTTAAAAGCACTTGTGGCTGATTTATCAGTTCAAGAGCAGAAGAATGGATTTGCCCAGCAGGAGAGTGACATAAAGCTGAAGGTAAATAGATAGAATAAAAGTGTCTTTATGTATTTTAGACAGTGCCTTAAGGGAACAAGGACCTCAGTAACAGAAGTCTAGTTATGATTTACCCAGAACATGAGCTTTCCTACACATATGCCATCCTATTAGGTTTCTTCAAACATGTGCAAACTCCTATCCTCCAGCCCAAGAAACTGATTAGAGTGTGAACAGATTCATAGATAAACTGTTAAATTTTCTATTATTTATATATTTGTATTATATTGAGTGACATAATTAATGTTGTTTTTGCCTTATTTTTATGTAAAAGCTCAAATATCATAATTTTCATTTTGCATAAATTAGAGTCTCATTGGTGGGGGTTCAAAAATTATAGTAGTGAGTAATGATAAGGCATTTCTTCTAAAAGAACTACCCTCATGACCTTAAGAGAGTATTATAGTATATGAATATTGTGGAATATTATTGTTCTGTAAAAAATGACCAGCAGGATGATTTCAGAAAGGCCTGGGGAGACTTATATGAACTGATGTTAAATGAAATGACCAGAATCAAGAGATTGTTATACACAACAACAACAAGACTATATGATGACCAATTCTGGTGGACATGGCTCTCTTCAACAATGAGATATTTCAAACTAGTTCCAATTGTTCAGTGATGAAGCAAGCCATGTACATCCAAAGAGAGGCTTGTGGAATCTGAGTGTGGACCACAACATGTCATTTTCACACTTTCTGTTGGTTTGCTTGCATTTTGTTTATCTTCTCAGGTTTTTTTTCTTTCTAGTTCCAATTTTTCTTTTGCTTGTGCAGCAAGATAACTATAAATATGTATACATATGTTGGATTTGTCATATATTTTAACATATTTAACATGTATTAGAACACCTTTCATCTAAGGGAGGGGATGGGGGAAGAAGGGAAAAATTTTGAACAGAAAGTTTTGCAAGGGTCAGTATTGAAGAATTACCCATTCATATGTATTACAAATAAAAAGCTTTAATAAAAAAATTTTAAAAAGATCTACCCTTAGGACCTTAGAAGAGATTTGTGTCATAACATCCTGATGATGATACTTTCTTACAGTCCTTAGACTTGTTGGTTTGTGGTCGTTAGGTTAGTATACCATTCTGAAGACCAAAAAGAGGAGTCATGAAATTCTTTGTGTTGTAATATAATTCAGTTCATATGCTTTTGGGGAAATTATGTCATATCTCCAGGTTAAATGAGATTCCAAGATGGGACAATGAGTGATGTGTATTCTACCTCTGACATTCTATAGTTCTACAGATCTGTATCTCCTAAAAATACAATGGCAAGTTTTTTTTGTTTTGTTTTGTTTTGTTTTGTTTTGCTTTGTTTTGTTTTGTTTTTTATTTCCTCCCTGCTCTAGTCAGGGACATGTACTGTCTTCAAGTTGATGTTTCATGTTCTCTTTATTCAGCTGTCCTGAAGATTTCGAGGATACTTTCATCATCCTTAATACTGATTTCCTATTTCAGAGAGCATTTAAAGAGCAATATGTTGATGATAATAATGCTAGCATTTCTTTTAAAAGTAGATAGTCACATGAAAACAAATAACAATGATTTAACATTAAATTTCCAGAGATACAGGTTCCTTGAAGAAAATTCTAATATTTCCTTTAAGATTACAATAGAAAAATTCTGAACATGGACACATAGTTTTTGAAACATATTTTTCCATACATTCTCATGAACTATAGCAATGTTTATGGCTTTCATGCCTACCTTAAATATTATGGGCTAGTAAAAATTATTGCAAAATAAATTAGGTAAATGTATATTGTTTAATAGGAGATGAGATATGGCAATTTCATTAAAAGTACAGAAAGCTTTGCAGAAAAAATTTAAGTAATAAATCATAGTCAAAAGCTTTTAATCTTATTTCATATTTGGAGGCAATGGCGATGCCTGGTTGCCTATAACAGCTATAAAACTGTCAAGTCTATAACACTCATATCACATAACCTCTTGTTAAAGGATAGAGGGATGACATTATGTGGAAAAAGTGCAATGTGTTAGGGAACAAAAAAGATTTAGTTAAGAGCATGAAAAAGGTATGTTAATATTTGAATACACTATTAAGAATCAGGAAGTATAAACAGGTAATTTTCAGCTTTCTTTGGGTAAACAATTAAAAGGATTTGCAGAGCAACTCACTTCAAAGGATGTGACAGTATCATTGGCCAAACTAAGAAGAATAGATGCTGGACTATATGATAAATAATTAAATCTCATGAAATAGTAAAAACTATTAAGCACAATTAAGCCCAGTAATGCAACTGATTAACATTACTAGGTTGTTTTTTTCTTTTTTTTTCAATTGCATGATGGCTTCATTAATAAGTACATCTCTAATGTGACAAATATGAAATAGATGGATGGATCTTCCAAGATTCTAGTTGCAACATGAAATATTTCATTTCCTCTGGATATCTATATTTAATATAAGCCCTGGTATTGGACAATCAATGGGTGTTCATGAAATCTTAAACATATTTTGTTTTTTTTCTTAATTCTTTTCCTCCTTCTCTCCCTCCTTCCCTTGCTCCTTCTCTTTCTCTATTTTTTGTTGTTGTTTATCTTTTTTCCTCCTTAGCTCTATCATCTACATCATAACTATTAGGATGAAAATCCCACCTTTGGCTCTCCCACATTTTAAACACTGATGCCTTTTCTACTTGCCATAATTCTACCTTCCTCTCTAAATGGATGGCAGCACAAAAGCTTATGATTATTAAGTTTATCTCCAGGTCATTTTGTTTCATCTAGCTCTTAGTTTCTGCAAAATTTCTAGCACAGCTGTTGGCAACTTTATATGGTCTGGTTATTGGAGAGAGGATTCTTCCAAGTGCTCTTTAGCTTGGAGTTAATAACCTCTCACATTTTAAACATTAAAACTGATCTCCAGGAAGGCATTTTGCAATGATCCCTTTATAAAACCATATAGCTGTCATCTGTTCCATTTTTCAGAGATATACAGGACATGTTAAATGCCAGTTTGCCCCTGCTTCCATTCCCACTTTTCTCCATGCTTTTCAATGACCTTAAATAAACCACTTGCTCCTTTCATTGTTGTAGAACTATGATTACTGCAACATCATGAGATGCTTTAGGCAGTTATTGATTGTGGATTGCATAACACCTTGTGCATTCAGTCTCCGTATATACTTTTCCTATCCTTTTCTACAATCAATAGACATGCATGTACATTCACACATTCAAATTTAGGGCCAATGCTAAAGCAAGCACAGATAAAGCACTATTTATTCTTGACTTGGAGGCCTGATATTCAGACTTTGGTTTCTCTGGTTTAAGTCAATGACAATATCTTTACTGTCTGAGGCTGTGGTAAGATTAAGTTGAGGACCACACATTTACATTTTATATTGTCTATAGGGCTCCAGTAGGTCTGAGAATTTAGACTCCTGTCTTAATTTTAAATAAAAAAGACATACTTAGGGTATGATGAAAATTGTCTTTGAATAGAAAAGTGATACTTCAAAGTGGGTTTTACAAAGAGTTTTTTTTTTTACCCCTTTCTAAAATAGCCCTCATACTTGAAAGGAAAGACTCCATGGGTGATTCATATATTCATGCAAATAACTTCAGGCTTATAAAACAGTTAATGATTCCCATAGCACCAGAATGCATTGCATTACACTTCTCAGAGGATCATAGGTCTATAGCAGGAAAGGAATTTAGACATCATTTGGTCCAATCTCATTATTATAGAGATGAGGAAAATGAATCCTGGGGTAGTTTAGTTATTTGGCTAAGGTAACAAAAGTAAGTCTCAGAGGCAGGCTTTGAACTAAGTTCATCTGATTTAAAAATCTGTGTTCCTTTCCCTGAAACAGACTGCTTCACTGAGATACTTTGAATTAGAATCATAAGTTAAAATAATATGTGTTTTAATATAATAATTTTAATGATATAATGACAAAGCAAAATATGATGGACTAATAAGTCTTCACCATTTGAGCCAAGAGGTTTCATAATTTGCTTCTGTTTATTCTTTTCTCTCCAATTTTTTTAGACTCTAGAGAAAAAAAATGAATAAGATGCCACAATGTTTTTCAATGTCTTTTTTTCTATCACTCCTAGAAATGTGCTAAAATGAAAAAATGCAATGTATTAAAATATACAATATGCAAAACCTAGTAAGAAGGCCGACTTCTGATGCTGTCATCCTCTGCTGAGACCCTTATCAACATGTGACCAAAATGATTCTGTGTGCCTCACACATACACACTCACCTCCTCACTGTGGAGAAGGGAGTATTTTCACAATGTTTCTCATTTATATTAATCTTGATAATGACTCATTACTATCCAGGTATTGACTTCCTTTAGAAATGAAAATGTGTCAAGTGCTTAGGCTAGGTGCAAGGAATATTAAATAGTCTATACTCCTAAGACCACTAAAATCATCCTCGTATAATTTATTTAGTCTTATTTTGTTAATTTTTAATAAATATCACCTGATCACCAATATGTCTTCTCACCCTCCTTATATTTAATTGATATCACTCCTATCCCTTCTCATAATACTCTATTTAATCTCAGCCAGCCGCCTAAATTTGACTCAGATATGTGACTGAAGAGTAAGATTCCCTGAAACTTTCTCCATAGTTAAATATTTCACAGGAGGCAAATCTAAAGTGAAGTTTTCCGACAAAGTTTGGCAGAACTAGACAACATTTTCAATTTTGAGAATTAGGTGCTAGAGCAAAATACAAGACTTCTAGCTGCCTGACATTCTGCCTGAATCTATTCCCTGAATAGTACTTGTCAGGGGTGAAATGTAGGATAAGTGGAAATGTGACTGACATTCCTTAGCTCCTTAGTAAGCAGATAATACCTAAATGATTAAACTGATGCTATAGCTAAACAAAACTATGCTGTGTCATTTAGTTCCAAAGCAGTTTACTTGTTTTCACTCATCCCTACAACCTCCAAATGGATACCCATGTCAATAGACAGGCCATTATATTATACTTCAATTTTCTAATAACATAAATATGTATGTATATGTATATAAATGCATATATGTATATATTTGAGTAGCTTGAAGACAAATACTATTTATTAGAGATGTCTTCCAACTTCTTTATATTCATTATATGACTTTTCATTGTTCTTTTAAGTCACCTATAATTAGTATCTACAATAAACATGATATATGTTTTTACCCTACAGTCTCATATGATTTTAGACAGAAGTCCCCCTCATATATAAATTAAAGCAGCTAGGTGGTGCAGTGGATATAGGGCCAGGACTGGAGTCAGAAAGAATCCTTTCTGAGTGCAAATCTGGCCTCATACACACTTGCTGTATAACTCTGGGCAAGTCACTTAACGCTGTTTGTCTCAGTTCATCTTTCAAATGAGTTGGAGAAAGAAATGCAAACCATTCTAGTATCTTTGACCAGAAAACCCAAAAGGATTTATGAAAACTTGGACATGAGTGAAAAAAATGAACATCAAAACAACAACAAAATGAAGATGTTGGATTAGATGGCCTTTGAACTCCCTTTTATATTTGTAACTCTGATCTAATAATCACCATGAATAAAAGCCTAGATTGATTATCATTTGCAATATTAGAAGAAATGCTTACCTTAGCCAATTAACAAGATGAAAAATAAATTCAAGTTTGCTACTTGTATTGAATGAAATCTTTCTTCCCATTCTTCTCCCCATACTTAAAACCCTCCTTTGTCTCCAAACAAAATATCCAAGTATGAAAAGAGGAATATAAAGACAGAATAGAGGAGAAAGAGTTATGTGACAGGATGAAAGCAACATCTAGATAATCTATTTCGACTCTGGGGAAAACAAAAAACCTAGTCAAAAGAGGAGGCTGTTTTGGTTTTAGTTTTGTTTCTTTTCTTTTCTTTTTCTTTCAGTGCCCAGAAAATAATGCAGCTGGGTAGTATAGGCCAAAAATTGTCGGGCTTAAAGTCACTTTAAAGTCTTAAAGTTTAAATTCTGCTTCAAACACACACACACATGCACACACACATACCCTATATACATATAAACACACACACACACCCTATATACATTATATATAGACACACACACAGACCCTATATGTATAGGGTGTATGTGTGTTTGTCTCTATATATATGTGAGGAGGGAGAGAAAGAGGGGGGAAGAGAGAGAGTGGGGAAGGGATTATCTAGCAATGTAGGTCAGTCCCTCCACCTGTTCTTTTGTTTTGTTTTGGGGTTTGTGTGTGTGTGTGTGTGTGTGTGTGTGTGTGTGTGTGTGTGAGAGAGAGAGAGAGAGAGAGAGA
The DNA here is from genome assembly GCA_023553655.1 of Myrmecobius fasciatus. Taxonomy (NCBI): domain Eukaryota; kingdom Metazoa; phylum Chordata; class Mammalia; order Dasyuromorphia; family Myrmecobiidae; genus Myrmecobius; species Myrmecobius fasciatus. The sequence continues at coordinate 55,817 of JAJPUD010003638.1, read as the reverse complement.
GAGAGAGAGAGAGAGAGAGAGAGAATCATGGTTTTAGAAAGCATTATTGAGCACTGAGTAGTTAAAAGATTTGCTCAGGGGCTCTTGGCTAGTATAAATTGAAGGTGAGGACCCCAGTTTTTTCTGCTTTTGAGGATGGGTCTCTATGCATACATCATGTTGTCTCTCACACACATAATATAAAAATATCTATATATCACATATATCTACATCATAAAAATGAAACCTGCTTTAGCGATTTGAGTAACCTGAAAAAAATTTATAGTTTTTATTTTAAATCTTAGAGGTGGCTATAAACACTTTACTTCTAAAATACACATAAAAACACCTTTCATTTATATTATTTATCTCGTGTAAATGATTTTGCATAAATTTATATATAACAAATTCTGCATCATTGTTTAGTTTGTGAAAATGTTACCTATTTTAGTGTATTTAAAAATAGCAAGAGAATCTATTTAAATTAAATTATTTGCCAATCTAATTTCTTCAAAATGTAAATTAAAAGATAGTCAATGAACACTAGATTCTTTGAAGATAACCAATTCATGTAATAAACAGATGGATGTAGTACAAAAGCATAAATATATATGTGTATATCTATGTATATACATGCATGTTGTTGTTTGTCTTTCATTCTCAGAAAGGACCAGGAGATGCTATATGATTCAAGGGAATTGGATTGAAGTGAGGGAAGGCTTTGTAAGGTCACCTGCCCAACTTTCCCCTCCAGAGCCATCTGGATCCATTGCCCAGATATAGATCAGGACAACTGGAGATGGCCCTGGATGCAATGGGAGACCTTGGCCTTTTTAAGTTAATACGTTCAAGAGATCTCTGTTTAACTGAGTCTGCATCCATTCAGTGATTAAGGCTAGGTAGCAATTGAGGCAATTGAGAGCTTTTACCTAGCACAAAAAATCTAAATGAATAAATGAATGAATGCATTAATCTGTGAGGGGAAGATGCTCAAAATCTGTGACCTGAGCAGAAATACCTTGGGAGGGTTTAGAGGTGCAAGACAGAACAAAATGCTTTTAAGAGCATCGCTAAGTAAGAGTATGATATTTTATGTAAACAGAAAAATGGGAGGAAGGGAGCAAAAGGGGAAAGGAAGGAAGGCAGGAAGAAAGGAAGGATGGAAGAAAGGAAGGAAGGGAGGCAGGCAGGCAGGCAGGCAGGCAGGAAGGAAGGAAGGAAGGAAAGGAAGAAGGGAGAAAGAAAGAAAGAAAATCTTTTCTAGAGGAGAAAATGAAACAGGTGACATTGTCCAGCCCTCCCTCATTTAAATTGAATTCATTTGCATGTCTTGACATCATCTTCCTGAAGTCATGGTCCTCTCTGAGAAGAATGGACAAACAACATCTGTAAGTAAAGCTGGCCTGGAACTGGTCAGTTGGAGACTTCCTTCTTCCCTCCCTCAGTCCTTAAGATGTCATCTTCTTCAAGTTAGGAGCTGCCTGGTTTGCTTTTAATTGCATCCTCAGCTCACAGTGCCAGCACATAAGAAGTATAGATAACGTCTCTCTCTGTTTTTTTTCTGTCTCCCTTTATCTCTGTCTCTCTCTATTTCTTACTTTCTCTTTCTTATCTCTTTTGCTCAAGCTCTCTACATAAGGAGAATAAGCATGTTGTCAGTGATAATCTACATCAGAATGCAAATGTACACTGAGACCCACAATAATGCTGAGTACTGCTGGAATCCACTAAAATGTAATCTGGTGAAAAAAAATTAAAGCCATTTCTAATCATATGAAAAATCTCTAATGATTAGAAAAACACAAATTAAGGCAACTCTGAGATACCACTACACATCTCTCAGATTGGCTAGGATGACAGGAAAAGATAATGATAACTATTGGAGGGGATAAGGAAAAACTGGAACACTAATGCATTGTTGGTGCAGTTGTGAACTGATCCAACCATTCAGGAGAGCAATTTGGAACTATGATGAAAAGGCTATCAAACTTTGCATACCCTTTGAAGCAGCAGTGTTTCTGACTCTGTATCCCAAAGAGATCATAAAAAAGAGAAAAATGACCCATATTGTAAAAATGTTTGTAGCAGCCTTTTTTTTTTAAAGTGGTAAGGAACTGCAAAGTGAATGGATGCTCATCAATTGGGCAATGGCTGAATAAATTATGGCACATGAATGTTATGGCATATTACTCTATAAGAAATGATCAGCAGAATGACTTCAAAGAGTTCTGGTGAGACTTACATGAACTGATACAAAGAATAGAACTAAGAGAACACTATACACAGCAACAAGAAGATTATGTGATGATCAACTCTGTTGGAATTGGCTCTTTCCAACAATGACATGATTCAGGACAGTTCAAATAGACTCATGATGGAGAGAGCCATCTGCACCCAGAAAGAGGATTGTGGGGCCTGAATGTGAACCAAACATTGTACTTTCACTTTCTTTGTTGTTGTTTGCTTGCTTGTTTTTCTCATTTTTTTTTCCTTTTTGATCTGATTTTTCTTGTGCAGCATGATAATTGTGGAAATATATTTAGAAAAATTGCACATATTTAACATATATTGGATTATCTAGGGGAGGGAAGTGGGAAGAAGGGAGGGAGAAAATTAGGAACATAAGATTTTGCAAAGGTGAATGTTGAAAACTATCTTTGTATATATTTTACAAATAAAAAGCTATTATTAAAAAAAAGAAAAATAAAAAAATGTAATAAAATAAGTAGAAATAAAATAGAATAGAAGCAATGCTAATATGTGGTTTTCTAAATTAATATTTTCTCTGAAGGTATCTCTGTTTACAGTTTAGTGATTCCTATTTCTATTTGAATTTAACATTACTGACCTCCATTGAAAGAAGTGTTGCAAAAGACATTGAAAATATGTATAAATGGCAAATAAGGTAAGGCAATTATATAGTAAGAAAAAAGATACTGTATTTGAACCACTAAGATACTAAGTAATTTGAAGTAAGCCCAACGACAAAAAGTGCATAGACTGAAATTCGATAGAATTGCTGTATATATGATTGAAGAAAGTACTTAGGGGAGAAAAATCAAACATCTACCAAAGTATAAAAGAAAAATACAAATAAAGCTATTATTTTTCTAAATTAACTGAATCTTAGGAAATTATATCCAACCAAAATATTACAATATTTGAGTTAGTAACTCACTAACACATGAGAATAAAACAGTGGTTGGTTCCTTAGTGCTCACTATTTTGATCTAGGCTTCACATGCTACTGTTACTCCTACTGGTTTAAGCTATCCTATATTGATAACATCCATATTGCATTACAGTATAACATAATCAGAACTACAGAAGTGTGATATGACACCTGAATGACATTTAATTCATGGATATTGAAACCTGTTTTAGAAAAAAAAAAGCTCACTGAGGGTGGGGAGAATTTTCTTTTTGTCTTTGTATTTCCATCATCTATCACAGAGTCTGCACATGTTATTTTTTTGTATGATTTTATTAGCATATGGAACTCCAAGATGACAATTCTTTCTCTATGAAAGCATGTGGGCATATTCATTGTGAAAATTAATCTTTAAGAACTGACAATAATCTTTAGAGTTTACCCCATTTGTTCAGGCTTCCATAAGAAAAATGGATCAGATTTAGAATTTGAAGGTGGGTATTCCTGTTTTGGAGATTAAATTCCCTGCATATTATGCCAAATTGGCATTCAACACCCAATAGAAATTTCAAAAATGATTTTAATTAATTGTTTAAGCAATTAAAAAAGAATAAATGAAGACTAGCATAGTATAGTACTTTATAGTACATTTTATTTTTACTGATGGATTAATATATTTAGTACATACGTGTCTTTCTAGCAGAATCTTCCACAAACAGAGAAGAGATGTCTTCATCTACCCCTGCTTCATTCTTGGCGATACAGGTGTATGCTCCTGTATCTTCATAGCGCACATTGCTGATATGAACTTCACTGCCATTTGCTGAAAGAAAAAAAGAAATGCAACTTGTAAACTACAATTTCAGTTTTGGTACAGTGCTTTCTGATTACACAGTCACACAGTTCTCTTAGCTCATCCTAATTAAATGCTTTTAATTCCTGAGTTTGTGCATTGGAAATATGCCAAATGATTCCAGAAGTATTCAAGTGGTTAGTGAGCTTGACTATTATTCTATTTGCTGATTACAGGAATAGAGAATTTCCATTCAAAACTGTTCTTGGATATTTGTGTTTATTTAAGATAGTATGTCTAATATATGAAGCAAATTGCAGTGGTAAATTCAAAATCTTTTGTATATGCTACTCTGTTATCTTTTTTTTCCACTTGGTAAAATTATTAAAGCAAGATTATATATGATTTTAATGATTTTTTTCAATATCATAAATGGGAAAAAGCATTCCTAAGATACATGCAGTGAGTTTACCCCAAGCTGCATAACCACAAATTATTATATCAGGAAGAGGCTTTGAGCATAGAACAGTACCCTCAAGCACAAGCGAAGTATTTTGGGTCCATTGTCTATATGGATTTTTTCTATATAGTCCTGCTAATAACATTCTAATATGATTCATCAAGGATCAAATTATCCCCTACTTTGCCCTCAAAGAGATTTCCAACTACTATAGAAAAGTCATTTTCCTTAGTTTGTTCTCTTAAAGCACCATTTTCTATACCATACTCCTGAGTATAGAAACAAAAGTAAATTTCTTCAACTTTTTTCTTCTATATCTAATAACTTTAATATTTCCCTGACCTATTACATCCTTCTTCAATAATATCTCAAAGGATCTCCTTTTCAAAGCTAACCCTTCTTTCACTTATCTGTGTCTCTCCTTGAGTCCATTCATTCTCATATAAAATTTTCTAGCAAAATATATCTAACACAATTAGGCACAATTTCAATATCAGCTTTGTACTTGAATTCATGGATTATATATACAGAAATAAATCTACCTTGAAGAGTTAACTGCTTAGATAGTTTTGGAGCAATGTCAATTCCATTCTTTAGCCAACCAAGCTGTGGTTTGGGTATGCCATCTGCATGACAGCGGAGACTAGCTGTTACACCTGGTTCTCTGGCCTGGCTCTCTGGGTAAACACGAATAACTGGTGGAACTAAAAAGCAAAAACAAGTAAAAATTGTGTAAATCCTAAAATAATATATTAATATTAAATGGTACTACCAATATACCTAACCTCATTCAGCTTTTAATTCTCTCAGACATTTATTGTTGTTATATCTGACTCTTCAAGACCCCATTTATGTTTTCTTGGCAAAGACACTGCAGTGGTATGCCTTTTTTTTTTCAGCTCATTTTACACATGAAACTGAAGAAGACAGGATAAAGTGACTCACCCAGGATCATATAGCTGGTAAGTATTTGAGGACATATTTGAACTCAGGAAGGGGAGTCTTCCTGACTTCAGATCTGGCCCTCTATCCACTGCCTCCGATCCCTTACACAATAAAGAAAAATAATGAAGATTATCTGAACATCAGTGTTGAAAATTATAAAACCTTAAAATGAATAGAGCAGGTAATTTTCCCAGAGTTTCTTGGCGATTATCCAAAAAACTAAAATATAAACACAACTGTAAGGAAGTTATATAGATCTTAAATTTAACTCATTTAATTTATTTAATATTTTCACAATATGTTTTTCATATATTAAATTAAAAGGTACAATTTTTATCTCAAAATTAAAGAATTACATATAATTTTAATGAATCCATTATAATATTCTTTCTATTCCAAAATTCCAGAGATTAAAAAAATCTTTCTATTACAAAATGGTCAATATAGAGTTTCAAATAAAGTAGCATCCAGAAATTTAAATTAAATTAACTCAGCATAATATGCTAAATATTATCAAAACTTCACATTTGCTGAATAATAATGTTATAGGTAAAATGTCCTATATAACAATTAAAAAAAGAGAGAGAAAGGAATGTTCAAAATGTATGATTTTATTAACTTTAGAGATCCTTGGTAAAATAGTTAAGTCCTCTTCCATGTAAGAGTGGGCAATTATTTTAATATCTTAGTTATTTAGTACCATCCCTACTCAGCATTAATAGATATCATTGTGATAAGTTCGATAAAGAATGAAATTTTCACCATAGACATATAACATTCAGTAAATTATATTAGAACATTAAAATGGTAGAAAAATTAAAATGTCACCAATTAATATAATAAGTAAAGAAATGATCATAATATACTCATAGACAATTCATTTTGATTTTTTTTCCTATTAAAATACTGGGAAATACTTAGTATTTTCTTTAATTTGCTTTATATTTTGTGTATTGCATTTTACATATCCATGTAAAATCACAAATATGTTCCATTTTATTCATCAACTAATTTTCTGTGTACATGCATGCATACACATAAACAAACAAAGGTAGGTACACAGATATATTTGCATAGTTTTTGACCTGTTTTTCTTCATTTTCATTGTCTTCCATCTATTATCTACTCCTTTTTCCATTATTCACTATCTCCTATTACTTGAAAAAATGTATTTTACAACAATAAGCTGCATTTTGTTTCTATACTACTTAACTCTTTTCACACATTAAATTTTATTACCACTTTCTGAAGGACAAGTATCATTGTACTATTTTTATATTATTTTTTTCTTCTCTTTTGTATGTAATTTTACTTTAAATGTATGTGAATATATTATTTTCTTATGTGAGAGAATGAGTATTACTGAACATATATTTGTGACTATGTGTGCTTGTAAATGTGTGTTTTTGAGTCTGATTAAAGAGAATCTATGTAAGTATGTGGATATTCATATGTCTAAATCTTGGTACTATTTACAGAAAGAAAAGTTTGCTTGTCTTCCTTGGAGACTTTTAATTAGGTACTGGACAAACACCTTTTTGTATGTTTTATTACATGACTTCTTCTTTTATCAATTTGTTACAAGGAAGCAGAGGGCCTGTTCACATTGCCCAAGCAAAGAGGAGGACTTAATACTTGTAGCTTTAAGAGATATGGGGACATTTCAGGGTAAAGACTGGAGCACAAATCAGGAGAATAATGACCATACGTCTTCCTGAATGACAACTTCTTGGAAGCATCAACAAATTGTAAGCCTCCTGAATGAGTAAAGAAAACAATAGCACAAAAAAATCTGAAGTTAGGGATGGTGTTTCCTTATCCTCAGATGAATAGAAATCAACTTTAATATAAATTTCAAAGTCAAGCATAGGCTGGGAAAATAAGCAAACAATAAAAAATGAACTTGACCTTAAAAGTCAACTACAAGTTGCAGCAAAGCCCAATGTATAAACTCATAAGAACACAACAATGAAAAATAGCTAACAGCAAAGGCTTAATTTAAAAATGCTGATAGAATCTAAGCTCAAGAGAAATTCCTGGGAGAGTTAAAAAAGATTAGAGTGTTAGAGAAAGTTGAGAAAATAAATGGTCCTGAAGAAAGAAAATTGTCAAAAGGCAACTAATAGCTTGGTTTTAAAAAAGCATTACAGATAAGAACTTAAAAACATAATTGACATAATGCAAAACTGAGTACAATCCTTTAGGGAAGAAAAGATAATTAATGAAACAGAAGACCCTTCAAGAATTCTTGAAAAATAAAAAGAACAGAAGAACAATTTTGATGTTCAAACATTGTTTATGTTTCTATATGAGAAGATGATACATGTAAATCTTAAGAATTCTGTCATTATTAGGACAGTTAAAAGAAGTTTACATAGAGGTCATGACTATGAGTCACTTAGGTTGAAATGATCTCGAAAAAAAATGAAGGTGAGAAAAAGGTATCTGAGAGAAGGGGAAAAGTAAACATAGAATGGGGAATTTTTTTTTTTTTTACATAAAAGAGGCAAGCAAAGAATAATTTTTACAATAGCAGGGGATAGAAAGCAATGCTTGAAGATCATTGGACTGTTTTGAAGGAAGAATATATGTTCACACACATATACACATACATACAATTAGTTGTGTATATAAATCTAATTTAATCAATAGAGAAACATGAGGGGAAAGGGAAAAGAAAAAGGAATGGATTATAAAAGAGAGGACAGATTAGGGGAGGTAATGGTTAAAAGCAAAATAGACTTTTGAGGTGGGACAGGATAAAAGAGAGAAACAAAGAACAGAACAATGTGGGATGAAGAAAAATATGTAGTTCTTAGTAATAGATATAAATGGGAATGGGAAGAACTTGTCTATAAGGCAGAAATAAATAGCAAAATGAATTAAGAAGCCAGAATCCAACAATGTATTAATTACAAAATACACAAAAAATAAACCAAAAAAAACAACAGAGTTAAAATAAAGGCTGGAGCAAAATCTAATATATTTACATTGATATATAAAAGGCAGTGGAAGCAATCTGAATTCAGCAAAGCAAATGCAAAAAAAAATGCTAAATGAAAGAGATCAGAGAAATTAAATTTTACTGAAAGATATCATGGAAAATTAAGTAATATAAAAATAAAGCAGGTTTTTCTGATAAAAGCCTTATTTCTCAAATATATACTGAATATAGAACTGAATCAATTTATAAAAATAAAAGTCATTCCCAAATTGATAAATGGTGAATAGATATTACTGACAGTTTTCAGAAGAAATCAAAGGTATTTCTATTTATATGAAAAAAATGTTCTAAACTACTATTGATTAGAGATCTGCAAATTAGAACAATTCTGAGGTATCAAATCACATCTATCAAAAATGTCAAAAATGAGAAATGATGGAGGGAATGAGAGAAAGAGATACTCTAATGAACTGCTGGTAGAAAAGTGAACTCTTCCGATCATTCTGGAGAATAATTTGGATTATATCTAAAGGGTTATAATAATGTAAATATCCGTAGATCCCACAACACCAACAGGCCTGTATCCCAAATAGATCAAAGAAAAAGGGGAAAAGGAGCTGTATTGCAAAAATATTTATGGCAGCTATTTTGGAGGTGGCAAATTGGAAATTTAGAGCATGCTCATCAATTGAGAACTAGATGAGCAAATTGTGGCATTTGATTTTGATATCTTACTATTGTAATATAAGAAATTATGACACAGGTGGTTTCATTTAAAAAAGTGTAAAGACTTGTATGAAATCATGCAAAGAGAATTGAGAACAAATGGATGATGGTTGTGCATGATAACCACAACATTGCAATGCTGATCAATTGTGAAGGACTTGGATGATCAAATGAATGTAATTATCCATGAAATTCCAAAGGACTCATGATGAAAAAAATGCTATTCACATCTAGAGAGAGAAGTGATAAACTGTGAGCACAAAATGAATTATATATAATTTTATTCATCTTGCTTTTTTGAAATGTCTAATATGTTTATGCTTTGTATAATTTCACATGTATAATTAATATCTTATATCTGAGGAGAGATTGGGAAGGAGGAAAAGAATTTAGGACTCAAAATTTTAAAAAGAAAAATATGTTTAAAATAAATTAATAATTTTACTTTAAAAACACCAGTCTTCTTTTTCTATGTTACACAGGCCCAGTATTTTTGACTGATGCATTTTATATCTTAAACTCAACATTCTTCATTTTTTTTAGTTCTCTTCCACTTGATACTTTTTAATCTTATCTATGACCTTTTTAAAATCCAGTCTTAAGAAATAAACACAATAGTCCAGATAAAGTCTCCCAAGTTCGTATGAAGTAATTATTGCCTATGTGTTCATTAAAGGTTTGTCACTCATTGTAATACAAAAGTTTTTGCAAATGCTTTTTTGGTTGCCTCATCATATTGATGACAAATATTGAGCTTGTAGGCCACTTAATTCCCCACATACATTTTCACATCAAATGCTGTCATTCCATGCCTCCTCCATTATGGATTTGATGTATTTTTGTACCCAACTACAAGACTTTATACTTATTGAATTTTACTTTATTATTTCTTGCCAATTGCTCTAGCCTATCTAAATCCTTTTGCATTGAGACTGTCATCTGATATGTTAGATATTCCTTCCAGGTTTGTATCATCTAAAATTTTGATGAGCAAACTAATTTTTTTAAATTACAAATGACAATAACAAAGTTAGACATCTCAAGGCCAAGAACAAATCCTTGGTATAATTCACTGAACACGTTCTGTGACACAGACATGAAACCTTTGAAAATTATGCTTTGTGTCTGGTCATTTGAATAGTACTGAACCTGTGTTATTATATTACTTCTGAGCCATATCTCTCCATTTTTGCCAAAAAATAATATTTAATACTCTGTTTTGCTAAAATCTAAAACTATATCTATAACATTCCTTCCCTAACAATTAATTTAAATTGAATAATCATCAAAAAAGGAATGAATTAGCCTATGATAAATTGTTTATGAAACAATTCCTTTTTCCTTTTAGATATTTCCCAATTGTCTTTTTAATGATCCTGTCAAGTCAAACTTACTTTTATTTTGAAGAATATGTTTTCTTCAAAATGGCCAAGAGAAAAGTCAGGAAATAACCTTAGAAACAGGGTAAAACCAAGCCTCTAAGAATTCTGATGTGACAGACTATATTGAAAGATAGTAAAACAATTTTTCCAGGCTGAAGGAAGTCAGGGAAGACTTGTCTTACTTGGATAAAAGGGGACTGAAACCTCATATCAGATGATATCCAGGCAAAGAGGAAGATCTTAGCCACAACACATTTCAGAGCCAAGCCCTTACCATCTAGGCACAACAGGAGTGAGTAGGACAGGTCACCACAGTGGAAAAACAGCAAGCAATTAAAGTGCCAGGGTGGAAGAGCAGTGACCAGGCCTGTAGTCTCCAGCACAATGAGTTTGGGACAGTGCCCTTTGTGCAAACAAAACAAAGCTAAACAAAACTGAACAACAACAACAAAAACAACAACAACAACAACAAAATGAGTTCTGATTGTGGTAGTAGAAAAGAACAAAACATAAACTCAGAAAAGGACAACAATGTCTAAATGCCGGCAATATGAGGCCTCAAAGGGGAATATGAATTGTTCTTGAGCAGAAAAATATCCTCTTGGAATAACAACAAAAAAGATCTTAAACATCAAATGAGAGAGGTAGAAAAAATGGGAAAAGAAATGAAAGTTATGCAGGACAAGTATGAAATAAGTCAATGACTTCAAAAATGGAGCACAAAAGTTGACTAAAGAAAATAACTCCTTAAAAAGAGATGTTCTAATGGAAAAGGAGGTAAAAAAGCTAAATAAAAAATATAATTCCTTAAACATTAGAATTGAGCAAGTGGAAGTTATTGACTTTACAAAATATCAATAAGCAAGCAAAATCAAAGTAAAAGAATAGGAGAAAATGTAAAAATATTTCGTTGGAAAAACAAATGGCCTTGGATATAGATCCATGAGAGAAAGCATAAGAATGATTGGAGTACCTGAAAGTTATGATCAAAAGAAGAACTTGGATAGTATATTTCAAGAAGTTATCAAGGAAAATTTATTTGCTATTCTAGAACCAAAGGGTAAAATAGACATGTCCTGAAACAGATCCTAAAATGAAAGCTACAAAGAATATTATAGCCAAATTCCAACATTATGAGATGAAGGAGAAAATAAAAGTAGAATCAATCAGTCAGAAAGGAACAATTCAAATATCAAGGAGCCACTATCAGGATTACACAAGATTTAAAAACTTCTGCATCAAAGGAATTGGAAGCCTTAGCCTATAATATTCTAGAATGCAAAGCAGCTTAGATTACAACCAAGAATCAATGTCCAGCAAAACTGAGCAAAATATTTTAGGGGAAAAGATGGACATTCAAGAAAACATGGAACTTTCAAACTTTGTTGAAGAAAAGATCAGAACTGGTAAGCATAAAAAAGTAAATAGGAAAGCAGAAAAAAAGATATACAATAAGATTAAATTGTTACATCCATATATGGCTAGGTGAAACATGTAACTATTGAGAAATGTATCTCTATTAGAGTATTTAGAAGGAGTAAACTTGAAAAGATATAAATTGACTTTCATGTGATGATAGTAAAAAATAAGGGATGAAAAAAATATTGTATTCAGAAAAGAGGAAAAGGAGAAGCAAAATAAGGTAAACTGTATCACATGAACAAGTGCAAGAGATTTATTAGAATAAAAGAAAAGAAGGGAGGGAGATGAGCACTGCCTGAAGCATCATCTCATCATATTTGACTCAAATTGGGAATAACACCCAAATTCAATTAGGTGAAGAAATGTATCTTACCCAATAGGGAAGTAGGAGGAGAAAAGGGGAAAAACAGAAGGGGGAAATACAAGGGAAAGCAGAAGCAGTAGAAGAAAGGGAGAGAAGTGAGAGGGAATAGTAAGAGGATGTGAGGTTAGATTGAGGGAGGTATTATCAGAAGCAAAATTCTGCTAAGGAGAGACAGAATAAAAGGATAGAGAAAAGTACAAACAGACAAAAAATAGGAAGGAACACAAATAGTTTATAATCATAATTAAGAATATGAATGCCATGAAATCTTCCCATAAAACAAGTGCATTACAGAATGGATTAAAAATCAGATTCCTACAATAAGTTGTTTGCCAAAAAACAACAACAATAACAACGCATTTTACGCAGAGAAACAGATAGAGTAAAGGTAAAAGGCTGCAGAAGAGTACATTATACTTCAAATAAAGAAAGGGAAAAAGCAGGGGTAGCAATCCTTATCTCATACAAAAATAAAGCGAAATCAGTAAAATTAAAAGACACAAGGAAGGACACTACATCTTGCTAAAAAGTGCCATAGGCAAGGGCATAATAGTAATGTGTCAAATAGATATACACCAAGAGGCATAGCATCCAAATTCTTAGAGGAAAAGTTAAGTGCATTACAGAAAGAATTAGAAAAGCATACTAATGGGGAACCTCAATCTTCCCCCACCACTCAGAACTAGGTAAATCTAACCACAAAATAAATAAGAAAACAGTTAAGGAGGTTAGTGGAATTTTAGAAAAGTAGATCTAGGAGGAGGATTTTGGCAAGATGACAGAGCAGCCTGGTAAATCACAAGCTCTCCCAATTTCTCCCACAAATAGAACAAATTTGTACCTGAGGGAGAATAAAGACTTGGGGCAAAACAAGGGTCCTCCTGGCACAACCCAAAAAGACCTGAAGAAAGACCCTGGGCTAAGTATTTACCTGTTTGAAGTGCAAACACTTCTGGGATAGCTCAGTAGAAACACCAAGTGGGGACCTCTTAGCCAGGTATAGCTAGAATCTCAGCAGGAACCACAGAGACTTTCTATCTGGATTGTTTGTGGAGTTGGAGTCTGAGTCCGAGAAGACTGAGTGAACTTTGATTGGGAAGGCAGGTTCAGCTATGCTGCTGAAACATGGCCCTGGGCAAGAAGGGACCAGCACCTGATGTGTGCAGAAGCTGCAGGGCAGGGACACTGCTAGCTATAGGCACTTGCAGGAGGATGGAGCTCTTGGTTTGGGTTTTTTGGTAAAAAGAGAGAGCTGAAGGAAAGCTTGAGGTACCATCTCCCCATGCCATGATTAGAGGTGCTTACCCTAATATCTCTGATTTTTAAAAAAATGAATCAACAAAGAAGAAAAAATCCTACCATTGAAACATATTATGGGAATAGGGAAGATCAAGGTTCATCTTCAGAAGAGGGCAATTTAGTTAAAAAGAAAAAGAAATAAAAACAAAATAAAAAACAAAACCTTCTACCCAAAGAGTAACACGAAATGACTATCTTCCCAGAGAACATTTATTAAAAAAACTCAAAATATCATTTAAAAATCAAATGAGAGATACTGAGAAAAAAACAAAAAAGAATAATAAAAACTATCCAAGAAAAACAAGATTATGAAAAAAAATAACCAACTAGAAGATACAGAGTCTCAAAGATGAAAATAATTCTTTGAAAATTAGAAATGGGCAAGGAAAAGCCAGTGAAGATATGAGAAATCAAGAAATAACAAAATAGATGATAAAGAATAAGAAAATAGGGGCAACTAGGTGGCACAGTAGATAGAGCATCAACCCTGAAGTCAGGAGCACCTGAGTTCAAAGCTGGCCTCAGACACTTAACACTTCCTAGCTGTGTCCCTGGGCAAGTCACTTAACCCCAACTGCCTCAGCAAAAAAAGAAAAAAAAAAGAATGAGAAAATAGAACAGAATGTGAAACATGTTATAAAAAATAACAGATTATAGAGAAGAGATCAAGAAGAGAAAATATAGGATTAATTGAAGTGCCAGAAAATTTCTGCAAAAAGATAATCTTGACACAATAATGCAGGAAATAATTCAAGAATTGTCCTGGAGTGATAGAACATGAGAAGAAAGTAAAAAAAAAAAATCAACCAATCACCACCTCAAAGAGATTCTTTGTGGAAAACACACGGGAATATTATTTGCCAAATTTCAAAACTCCCAGATCAAAGAGAAAAATTTGCAAGAAACCAGAAAAAATTCAAATATGCTGTAACTAGAATTAATATTATACAAGACATCAGCAGCTAACACCACAGATCCTCGAATCATATTTACTGACAATCAAAAGAGCTAAGCCTGCAGCCAAAAATATCATATCCAGCAAAATTGTCTATAATTTTAAATGAGAAAAAAATGAATGAATGTTCAATGAACTTGCAGAAAATTTAATATATAAGAGCCAATGAGAGCCAATATCAATTTTAAGGAATTTAACATGGGCAAGCTGTTTAAATAGTGGATAAATTATTTATGTTCTTATATGTGCAAATATGTATATAATATATTTAGCATTTACATCAACAATAGGATAGCTCAAAAGAAAGACTGGCAGAATTAAAGTTAAAAATAGTAATCATGTTATATAAATAAGGGCAGAGGAAGAATAGACACACAGGGATTAGAGGGGGAAGAGGGCTTGGATTGGAAATGGGTTCAATAGGCAACACTACATAGATACCAAGAAGGACATAGCACTGCCCAAAATGTATAAAATAAATAACGGGGGAGCTGAATTGTGCAGGGGATAGAGTGACAACCCTAAAGTCAGTAGGACCTGAATTCAAATTTGACCTCAAGCATTTAATACTTCCTAGCTGTGTGACCCTGAGCAAGTCACTTAACCCAAATTGCCTCAGCAATAATAATAATAAAAATAAAATAAAGGGGGAGGAATGGACAGATGGATAAGCAAAGGGTGAAGGAAGAACACAAAGGAGGGATCATTGTGGGGGGGGTGGTTAAATAATAATGAGGCAAGTTAGGAAGCACAATTTAATTAAAGAGTCAGCAGGAATAGGAAAGAAATATGTTTATATGTGGGGGTGTGTATGTGAGTATGTATATCTATATCTCTCTCTATATATATCTGCATACGTCTACATAAATATATCTTTTCTTAACTAGCTTGCTGTGGGGTGGGGAGGAGATGAAAAGGGGGAAAAGAATGAAGAAAATAAAGCGTGCAGCAGACAAGCAAAGAACAATTTACAAGGAACTAAAGAAAAAGTGGACATTCATGAATAGAATCTTTTCTGCTAATACATATATATATATATATATACTTTCTTGATCCTGGTAATTTGTTGTTATATATTTTGAATACTTCCTGATGTTCTGATGGGTACATGACAATGTCTCTTTTGTTTTTTTTTTGTATTTCTTTTTGCTTTTTTAAATTCTACTTTTTCAAATAAAATTAATTTAATATATATATTTTTTGAGTTAGAACTAATAGACCTCTAGGGAAAACTGAATGTGGATAGAAAGGAATATCCCTTTTTCTCATAAATATATGGCACCTACACAAAAATTGACCATGCATGAAATGACATAAAAACTTCCCAAGCAAATGAGAAAAGGCAAAAATATTAAACATAGTAATTTCATATCATGATGTAATAGGAATTATATGTAATGAAGGGCCATAGAATTATAGGCAAAAAAAATTCATTGGAAACTAAATAGTCTAACTCTAAAGTATGAATGAGTCAAACAACAAATGATAAAAACTATCAAAAACTTCAAAGAGAACTACAATAATGGGAAACATTTTATGAAATGTAGCCAAAGAAGTCCTTAGAATAATTCTTTTATATCTAAGTGCTAATATTCCCAAATTGGAGACAGAGAAGACCAAAGAATTAGATATACAACTTTAAAACACTAGAAAAAGAAAAAAAATTCAAATTACCCATTCTGAAAATGAAAGGAGAGATTAATAAAATTGAAAGTAAGAAAACTATTAAATTAATAAGATCTGATTTTGTTGGGGAAAAACAAACAAAATAAACCTTTGATAAATTCATTTCAAAGAAAAAAAAGAAAAAGAAAAAATTTCCATTGTCAAAAATGAAAAGGATGAATTCAGCACCAATGAAGGGAACATGAAAGCCATAATTAGGAGTTAATTTTATCCAGCTGTTTACCAGTAAATTTGACAATCTAAATGAAATAGATGAATATTTACAAAAAATATAATATGAAGAAATATAATTCTTAAACCCATTTTTTTAAAAAAAGAAATTGAACAGGTTATATATATTAAAAAAACTCCTAAAGAAAAAAAAATGTCCAGAGCCAAATTTATTAGTGAATTTTATCAAACATTTAAGGAACAATTAATTTCAGCACTATAAAAAAAATTTGGAAAAATGGGCAAAGGAGTTCTATCAAATTCCTTTGAGAACTTAAATATGGTGCTACTACCTAAATCAAGAAGAACCAAAATAGAGGAAGAAAAGGATGAACCAATTTACCTAATGAATATTGATGTGAAAAATAAACTAGGTGGAATTATACCAGGAATGCAGAGCTAGTTCAATATTAGGAAAATTATCAACATAATTACCTATATCAATAACAAAACTGACAGAAATCATATAGATATCTCAACAGATACAGAAAAATACATTTTTGATATATTACAACACACTTTCCTATTAAAAATACTAGAAAGAAGAGAATTCTGGAAAGATGGTGAAATAGGTCAGAAAATTTCAATTGTTCCAGATTTCCCCTACAAACAAATAAAATTGCACCTCAGAGAAAGCATAGATTGGTGAAAAACAAATAAGATTTGAAGCAGAAGAAGGGTCCTCTGGAGACAACTCTAGAAAACTTGAAGAAAGACCGTAGGAAGAAGGGAGATTGTGATTTACAAACAGCTCCCAAGCTAGATCCCTAGAAATAGCCAACAGGAAGCTCTAGGTCTACCTGGGTTCAGAGCAGCCTCAATCTGAACCACAGGACCCTTTACCTCCCAGATTGCATGGGAGTACAGGAGTTCTAAATCAGGAAAGACCCAAGAAACTTCTCTGTTCATGGGAGTACACCTGACCCAGCTGTGTTGCAGACATGCAGCTTTAGGCAAAAAAGAACCAGAAGACAAAGTAAGTGCAGAAGTAGTGGGACAGAGATGTTGTTGGCTGCTGGCACTTACAGGAGGGTTGGAATTTTTGGTTTGGGATTCCAGATCATTGGGGAGAGCTGAAATGAAGCCTGAGGCACCATACTCCTTAATTCAGGATTAGAGGTGCCTACAGTAATTGTTCTCATTAAAAAAATGAAGAGGCAAAGAAGAAAGTACCCAATCATAGAAACTTCCTATGGGAATATGGAAGACTGCAGTTTATCTTCAGAAGAAGATAGTGAAGTTAAAAAAAACTCTTCTATGCCAAAGAGTAATGTTAAATGACCATCTCCCCAAGAATAATTTATAGAAGACCTCAAAAATTACTTCAAAAATCAAACTAAACACAAAAAGAACCATCCAATAAAAACTTCAATTATGGGGAAAAAATTAACTAACTAGAAAAGAAGCCACAGAATCTTAAAGAAAAAAAATTAATTCTTTGAAACTTAGAATTTGGCAAGAGGAAGCCAATGAGGCTGTAAAAGACAAAGGAATAAAGCAAAAACTTATAGAATGGAAAAAAATAGAAGAGACAATAAAACATCTTGTAAGCAAAACAACATATCTGAAAAACAAATCAAGAAGAGAAAATATAAAAAATAATTGGATTACCTAAAAGCTATGCCTAGAAACAAAGAATTTTGACATATTAATACAAGAAATAATCAAAGAAAATTATCCTGGAGTGATAGAACAAGAGGAGGAAATTGAAATTAGGAAAAAAAATACATACATCATTGTCTCAAAGATTTCCTACAAGAAAATGACATAGGACTATTATTGCTGAATTTTGAAAACCCTAGATCAAAGAGAAAACTCTTCAAGAAACAAATATACCCATGTTTAACTGCACCCTGCTTGGGGAAGTGAAGGGGATAAAAGAGGATGAAAAAAATAAAGAAAAAAGTGCATAGAAGAGAACAAAAGAATAAGTAAGCAAAGAAAAAGTTGATAATCATGATTATCTTTCCTATTATTACATATTCTTTCTTGAAATGGAAATGCATTGTTACATAATTTTAATTTTATCTGCTGGCTATATGACAATGTTTTGTTTTGTTCCATTCTTTAATTTTCCTTTTCTATATTTCTCTTTCTATTTTTTTCTTATTTATATTTAGTTTTAAATAAAAAATATTAAAAAAGCACTTAAGATCAAGGAATAAATGTGATTTTCCTTAAAATGCTAAACAGTATTTATCTAAAACCGTAAGCGAGCATATATGTAATGGGGAGAAGCTAGAAGTTTTCCTAGTAAGATCAGGGGTAAAACAAGTACACCCATTGTCAAACCTATTATTCAATGTCATATTAAAAAATGTTATCTTTAGCAATAAGTGAAGGAAAAAGAAATTGAAGGAATTAGGATATGAAACGAAGAAACAAAACTAAAACACTGTGCTCAGTTGAGCAAATCAACTAAAACAGTACTTAAAACAATTAACAACTTTAGCAATATTATAGGATATAAAATAAACCCACATGAATTTCCAGAATTTTTATATATGATCAAAAAAAATCTAGCAGCAAGAGATAGAAAGAGAAATTCCACTTAAAATAATTGTTGATGATATAAAGTATTTAGGAATCTACTTTTCAAAACAAACCTAGGAGTGATATGAACACCATTACAAAATATTTTTTAAACAAATAAATTCAGGTCCAAACAATAGAGAAAATATAAATTGTTCATAGATTGGCTGAACTGATATAATAAAAATAACAATTTTACCTACATTAATTTACTTATTTAATGGTATACCAAAAATATTCTACAAAATTATTATAGAGTTAGAAAAAACAATAACAAAATTCATCTGGAAGAACAAAACATCAAGAATATCATGGGAAGTAATGGGGGAAAAAGCAATGGAAGGTGGCCTATCCATATCAGATCTAAGAGTATATTATAAAGTAGCTCTCATCAAAACTATTTGGTACTGGCTAACAAATAAAGTGGATCAGCAGGATAGATTAGGTAACTGAGATGCAGTAATAAATGAATATAAAAATTTATTGTTTGACATACCCCAAAATTTAAGCTTCTGGGATGAGAAAGAGTGAGATGGGAAACTGAGGACTTCTCAGAATAATGATTGTGAGAGATTAGTGTGGTTTTTCATTAGGAATTCCTTTTGCAGGAAGCGATAAATTGTGCCTTTTTAAAATATCAAAGGCAGACCCTACTGACTGGGAACCTATTGCAATTTACCTATTTGCAAAAGGTCTGCTTGATATCTGTGTCTTGAGTGGGCGGGAAATGCTTTGTTCTGGAGATTGGCAGATCCTGGAAGCAAGGCCTCCCTCTTTTTTTATAAAAGTCATGTGCTCAATTGAGAGAATTGGGCCTCCTTCTCCTCCCTGGCATGTCCAGGAGGAGAATGACTGTTCAGAATTTCGCAAGATTCAAATAAACTTCTAATCTTCACTTTGAGAGATCTCTGAGAAATGATTTTGATTTGGGAGTCATATTTTTATCCCACACAAGAACATACTATTTGACAAAAATATTAGAAAAACTGGAAAATAGTGTGGCAGAAATTAGGCATACAACAGGTTCTCATACCCTATAATAAGATAAGGTTGAAAACAAGTAAAACATATTATACCTAACGAATAAAACACAAGCAAATTAGAAGAGCAAGGAATAAATTATCTGTAAGATATATGCAGAAGGGAAGAATTTGTGACCAAACAAGAGATAGACAACATTATAAAATTCAAAATGTGTAATCTTGGTCACATTAAATTAAAACCATTTTTATAAACAAAACCAAAGCAAAAAAATGGAAAATATTTTTCACAACCAGAATTTCTTATAAAAACTTCATTTCTCAAATGCATATGTAACTGGGTTAAATTCATAAGAAGAAAAGTTATTCCCTAATTGATAAATAATCAAGTAATATAAACAGGTAATTTTCAGATGAAAAAATTAAAGCTTTTGATAGTTATACTAAAAAATGCTCTATATCACTTATTATTAGAGAAATGCACATCAAAGCACCTCTGAGGTACCATCTCATTGCATTGAGATTGGTTAAAATCACAGAAAGAGGAAATGATAAATGTTGGAGAAAATATGGGAAAGTTAGAACACTCATGCATTGTTCTTGGAGTTGTGAACTATACCATTCTGAAGAGAAATTTGGAACTATCCAAAGTGCAATCAAATTGTATATACCCTTTGATGCTACTACTGGCTCTGTATCTCAAAAAGATCATAAAAATGGGAGGGACCCACATGTATAACATTTATTGCAACTCTTTTTCTGATACCCAAGAATTGTAAATTGCGGGATGCCCATTAATATGTGAATGATTAAACAAATTGTGGTATATAGCATATGGTATATGTGTTTCTATTGTACAATAAAAATAACGAACAAGCAAATTTTAGAAAGAAAACCTAAATAGACTTATATGAACTGGTGCAGAGAGAAATGAACAGAACTAGATGGACACTGTACTCAGTAATAGTAACATTGTGTAATGATTACTTATGATCAACTTATCTCTTTTCAAGACAGTTTCAAGACTCATGATGGAAAATATTATTTACAACCACAGAAAGAACGACAAAGTCTGAGTGCAGATCAAAGCATAGTATTCCCCCCTTTTTTGTTTGTTTCTCATGATTTTTCTCTTTAATTCTGAGTCTTTTTGTATAAGAAGACAAATGTAGAAATATATTCAACATGATTGTAGATGACAATCTATATCAGATTCATTGCTATCTTGGAGAGTAAGAATGAAAGGAAGGGAGGGAGAAAAGTTGAGAACTGAAAATCTTATAAAAATTAATACTGAAAACTTCATTTACTTATAACTGGAAAAAATTAAAAGACTATGAAATGCAAAAAAGGAGAAAAAAGTTCTCTTTCATAAAAATATGAACATATTCATTTTTTCCAATTTTGTTGTATTTTTCCTATTTTCCATGATCTTTAAAATATCATTCACAATGACTTCAAAATATTTCTTCTGGATCTAAGGATATTCAAATGTGTGAGTGAAATTAATTAAGAATTTCTCAGTAATTTGTTTTACCATTATTAATTTTAGGCATCTACTTCCTGTTAACCTTATTTGTTATTTTTCTATCATTCCCAGCGTGTGAAAAAAATAAAAAAGAAAACAGAGAATAGAAGAAACAAACATTGGCAGTGTATTTTTATTTGTGCATGAATATGAATGTTCATTCTATTTTTAGCCAGTGGGTTCAAATGTCTTCTATTTGTATGCAAAGGGCATGCTAATACTATTGAAGTTTCTTGATCTGGACAGAAAGATGAGATGAGAAGTTTATGATTTCCTGCAAAGTGTAAAACTAGAAATGTGACAGAGCAGAAAAAGTGGCTGCTAATCTGTTTGGGGGAAAGGAGTTTATATATAATCTTGAATACATTATTGGTAGACTGTAAGTCCTGGATGGCCACAATAATTAAAAGTAAATAAACAAAAGACACTTAAAAATTATTTTAAAAAGAGAAACTCCGATCAATGGATCAGTATCTATAAGTTTAAACTCTTGGTAGATCTCAAAGCTTTACCTGCTAGCTCTCTAAACCAGGAGTTGACAGAGAAAGAACTTCACTGCTCTATCATCTCACTATATTTCTCCCTAGATTCTCAGAAGTAGAAATGTATACCTGTGCATGCTGGCACCATGATTGATTTTCCTTCCTCCTATGTATTATGAAACTTTAATTCCCTCTTGCCTGATAATGATAGTCTTTGGGCAAATAAACACTAAATCCATGTCACAAAAATTTCAAGGATCAATGGTTTAGACATTCATCTCTATCTCTCTTTACCCCCACACCCAAACAAAAAATAGTGTCTCTTCAAGGTATGATTCATATATTTTCAATTCTAGGTAGATTCTTTAATAACATTAACTATAAATGAGGAATGACCTTCAACAAATTTAATATGGAGATATTTACCAAAGCCAGATGAAAACCATATTAAGAAGTATTATCTAAGAGATGTACATATCATGAGAAAAGGAGTAGAGCTAGCTGATCATGTTATGAGTGTAAGAGATGACAAATGGAGAGATAAAACACTGCACTTCTATCCATATGACATAAAAGACCCAGAGGAAATCTTCTGACCTATTGGCTATGTCCTTTGTGGTGGATCAATGGGTGAATGTGTACAAGGATAGTACATAATGAGAATGAAAGAATAGATCAATTCATTAGAGAATACCACTAATAGTGAAATTTATTTATTAAAATATCAAAATATGATACTGACACTGGCTAGCAATTAATGATTAAAACCAGAGTATTTGTTTTAGATCATTTCTTCATAACATTTAGAAATTTAGTTAGTGTTAATACAATAATAGTAATTTAACAAAATGTAAAAATAACATATTTTATGTTGTAATTTAATAATTCATATTGTATTGTGCTATCCTTTCCTAATAACACTGTGACTTACATGTAAAAAGTATTATACATGTTTTACAGCTGAAAAAAATGGAACTTAGAAAGATTATAGAATTTCCCTGTGCTACATGGCTACACAGATAGGAGGTGTTCAATAAAGAGTTTGACTCAGAGGCCAGGTGACCACATGTCTTATCTAATTATTTGCATCATAATCTGTGTACAATTTTATCTAAAACTATGTACTGGTAACATAAGACCACTGGCAGATGGAAGTTAAGTGATATCATGCAGAAAATATTCTATTCATTCTCAATGATAAGCAAAATCTCTTCAATCTATGACTTAGTGTTGTTGTTTTATTATAGTGATTTTGTAATATTATTTTAAATTCAATTATAGTAGGGTTTTGAGGAATTTCAAATTGCAAAAACAACCCAAAAGTTAAAAAATAAACCTCTGAATCCTTAAAGATTTAGTTGAAAGAAGAAGAAAAATGTATATACTATTTATATATCATAAAACAATTAGGCATGGAAAAAAAAGGATTAAATATTCTATACAGCTATTGTAGTGTTTACGAATAGTGCCCCCAGAATGTAGCTGTTCTCAGAGCACTGCTTGCAATAAAATACTTAAAATTTCTGCAAGCCAAAATGTGAAACTACACACACACACACACACACACACACACACACACACACACACACACACACA
>JAJPUD010003638.1:17855-32373 GCA_023553655.1 Myrmecobius fasciatus | reverse complement strand
ACACACACACACACACACACACACACACACACACACACACACACACATATATATATCTACTGGTTTAAAAAAGAAAAAGAAAAAAGGGAAAAATATAGTTTTTAAAAAAATAAATTGGCTTTTCAATGAAATATAGACATTGAAAACATTTAATCAAAAGATATATTTGCTTAAGATTTAAATGGGCAAATTAATGTTTCTTTTAAATAAGTATTATATGAGAGCTGCTACCATTTACATGGAACCATAAAAATGTGCCGTCTATACCCCCTCTGAATCCAGTATTGTATGGCATAAAGTTTCATATGCTTCTCTGGTATATTGGGATTTTGTATTGACTCTAAAAAAAATCATATATTGCCTTGTTATTGATTTCCAAGTCATTCAGAAATCATAAACAAATCCAGTTCTGCATTTGAATTTCTTTGCTTGGATATGGCCAAAGCAGTCCTAAGGGGCAATTTTATATCTCTAGATGCTTTCTTGCATAAAATAGAGAAAGAAAAAAATCAGTGAATTGGGCTTATTATTTAAAAAAACTAGAAAAAGAACAAATTAAAAACCCTCAATTAAAAACCAAATTGGAAATTCTAAAAATAAAAGGGGAAATTAATAAAATTGAAAATAAGAAAACTATTGAATTCATAAATAAAACTAAGAGTTGGTTTTATGAAAAAAACCAACAAAATAGATAAGCCTTTAGTTAATTTGATAAGAAAAAGGAAAGAGAAAAATCAAATTGTTAGTTTCAAGAATGATAAGGGAGAACTTTCCTCCAATGAAGAGGAAATTAGAGCAATAATTAGGAGTTATTTTGGCCAACTTTATGCCAGTAAGTTTGACAATCTAAATGAAATGGAGGAATATCTACAAAAATATAGATTACTCAGGTTAACAGAAGAAGAAATAAATTATTTAAATAGCCCCATATTAGAAAAAGAAATAGAACAAGCTATTAACCAACTCCCTAAGAAAAAATCTCCAGGGCCAGATGGATTTACAGGTGAATTCTACCAAACATTCAAAGAACAATTAATTCAATACTATACAAACTATTTGAGAAAATAGGGACAGAAGGTATACTACTAAATTCCTTCTATGAGATCGATATGGTGCTGATAGATAACCAGGTAGGGTGAAAACAGAGAAAGAAAACTATAGACCAATTTCCCTAATGAATATTGATGCAAAAATTTTAAATAAGATATTAGCAATGAGATTACAGAAAGTCATCCCCAGGATAGTACACTATGACCAAGTAGAATTTATACCAGGAATGCAAGGTTGGTTCAATATTAGGAAAAGTATCAGAATAATCAATTATATTAATATCCAAAATAACAAAAAATATGATTATCTCAATAGATGCAGAAAAAGCATTTGATAAAATCCAACACCCATTCCTATTAAAAACATTAGAGAGTATAGGAATAAATGGGCTTTTCCTTAAAATGATTAGTAGCATCTACTTAAAATCATATGCAAGCATCATATGTAATGGAGACAAATTAGAACCATTCCCAATAAGATCAGAAGTGAAACAAGGCTGCCCACTGTCACCATTACTATTTAATATTGAATTAGAAATGTTAGCTTTGGCAGTAAGAGAAGTAAAAGAGATAAAAGGAATTAGAGTAGGTAATGAAGAAACCAAATTATCACTCTTTGCAGATGACATGATGGTATACTTAGAGAACCCTAGAGACTCAACTAAAAAACTACTAGAAACAATTCACAACTTTAGCAAAGTTGCAGGATACAAAATAAATCCACATAAATCATCAGCATTTTTATATATTACCAACAAAGTTCAGAAGCAAGAGATGCAAAAAGAAATTCCATTCCAAATAACGGATGATAGTATAAAATATTTGGGAATCTATCTGCCAAGGAAAAGTCAGAAACTATACAACTAAACTACAAAACACTTTTCACACAAATAAAATTAGACCTAGTCAATTGGAAAAACATTAAGTGTTCATGGGTAGGCCGAGTGAATATAATAAAAATGACAATACTATCCAAACTAATTTATTTATTTAGTGCCATACCAATCAAACTCCCAAGAAATTATTTTACAGATCTAGAAAAAAAACAGTAGCAAAGTTCATTTGGAAGAACAAAAGGTCAAGAATTTCAAGGGAATTAATGAAAAAAAAAAAGGCAGATGAAGGTGGCCTTGCTGTACCAGATCTAAAACTATAAAGCAGAGGTCATCAAAACCGTTTAGTACTGGGTGAGAAATAGAGCAGTCTATCAGTGACATAGGATAGGATATCAGGACAATCTAGGCAATAACTTTAGCAATTTAGTGCTTGATAAACACAAAGACCCCAGCTTTTGGTATAAGTACTCATTTTCGGCAAAAACTGCATTGAAAATTGGAAACTAGTGTGGAAGAAATTAGGGCTTGACCCACACCTAACACCACATACCATGATAAGATCTAAATGGGTTCATGATCTAGATATAAAGAGTGATATTGTAAGCAAATTAGAGGAATGTAGTATAGTTTACCTCTCAGACCTGTGGAGATGGAATAAGTTTATGTCCAAAGAAGATCTGGAACTCTTAACTGAACACCAGATAAATAATTCTCATTATATTAAGTTACAAAGTTTCTGTACAAATAAAATTAATGCAGACAAGATTAGGAGGGAAGCATCAAATTGGGAAATCATCTTTACATTTAATGGTTCTGATAAAGGCCTCACTTCTAAAATATAGAGAGAATTGTCTCATATTTATAAGAATTTAAGCCACTCTTCAATAGATAAGTGGTCAAGGGATATGAAGAGACAATTTTCAGATGATGAAATTAAAACCATCTCTAGTCATATGAAAAGTTGATCCAAATCACTATTGATCAGACAAATGTAAATTAAGACAACTCTGAGGTACCACTACACACCTGTCAGATTGGCTAAAATGACAGGAAAAGATAATGATGAATGCTGGAGGGGATGTGGGAAAGCTGGGTCACTAATACATTGTTGGTGGAACTGTGAACGGATCCAACCATTCTGGAGAGCAATTTGGAGATATGCTCAAAAAGTTATCAAACTGTGCATACCCTTTGACCCAGCAGTATCCCAAAGAGATCTTAGAGGAGGGAAAGGGACCCACATGTGCAAGAATGTTTGTGGCAGCCCTTTTTGTAGTGGCTAGAAACTGGAAACTGAATGGATGTCCATCAATTAGAGAGTGGCTGAATAAATTATGGTATATGAATGTTATGGAATATTATTGCTCTATAAGAAACGACCAGCAGGAGGATTTCAGAGAAGCCTGGAGAGACTGGCATGAACTGATGCTGAGTGAAACGAGCAGAACCAGGAGATCAATATACACAGCAACAATATTACATGATGATCAGTTCTGATGGACATGGCTCTCTGCAACAAAGAATCGTCTCAAACCAGTTCCAATTGTTCAGTGAAGAAAACCATATACACCCAGAGAGATGAATATGAAATGTGGACCACAACATAACACTTTCATCCTCTCTATTGATGTTTGCTTGCATTATGTTTCCTTTCTCTGATTTTCTTTTTTTTTTTTTCTTGTAGATAGGATTTTTCTTGCACAACTTGTCAAGTATTTTAACATTATTAACATGTAGTGGACTTGCTGCCATCTAGGAGAGGGGAGAGGACTGGGGATAAAATTTGTAATGGAAAGCTTTGTAAAGATGAATGCTGAGGAACTACCCATACATATATTATACAAATAAAAAGCTTTAATAAAATTTTTAAATGAATTTCTTTGCTCCCTCTTAAACAAAAACTGTTCGCATATTATATTAACTGAAAATTGCGGATTAGTTTTATTCACCTAGCTCCTTAAGTGAAAACAGACTTTCTAGCACATCTAATTAACAATGATAGGTCAGGAAAGTATATCTTGGCAAATTTCTTTTTAATAATAGATTAAGAAAAATTACAAAGTAAACAATTTTTATTAGGTCAAGGCTATAGAAATGGAAATGTTCCTGAATCTGAGATGAGTCATTTTTGTTGTAAGGACTTTCAAAAATTGTGGTATAAAAATTACATAATTTAATTCCCTATAATAAAACAAAATGGGACTGTATTGCAAATTGCTGATTAACCTCTTCTACTGAATGTAAGAGGAAGTGGCATTCTTTGTAGGAGAGAAAATCCACTGAATTTCACTTTTTATTCTTTTTTTTAATCCTGATTCTTTAATACCATATTAAGGAATATATTAATTTTACTGATGAAATTGATTTATACCAATCATTTCCCTCCATTTTAAATTTTCATTTTGCAAATGAAGAAACTGAGGACCAGAGTATTAAAGTAATTTGGTTAAGGATAAATGATGAATAAGTTACACAAGGTGTGTTGCCACCCATTGCTATTTGTGTCTTCAATGAGGAAAGAAATCAATTAGTACTCGTGTTCTGGGTTGGACCTGACCTAGCCTAGTCTCTTTAAAGTTTATGTTCAATATTGGAACAAAATGAAACACTTACAAATCATTCTATAGCTAATAAAAGGAAATTTACTTAAGCATATAAAAATACTTATATTCAATTTGTATATGATCTGAGAAAACTTTGAACTGCTTTGGTTGATTGAGTTGCCCATTGTGCTCTGATAACAGGTCCCAGAGGATCTCTAGAGCTTGTTTGGCAATTTTTAAGTCAGATACCAGTTAAGTGATGTTAACATCTGATCCATTGGTACCCTGAAGAAATTAAGTCTTAAGGATTGTTTCAAACATTTTTAAAGAAAAATTCACCAAAATTACATGGGAACTTGTGCTATGATATTTCTTCTACTACAGCTAGTATTTTTTTTAAATTTTCATTTCTCCAAAAATGAATTTATTTTGCCCTTACAATGGAAAAAAAAGCATAAATAAAGCCGAAGTACTAAAAGAAATAAAGTCCTAATTCAAGGAACAGCAAATTTCTCCTGGAATTTGGGAATTCAATTCTAGATATCACTCAGTATCTTGTCATGGGTCAGAATCATGTACAGAAGCAACACATTAGCCTTTACATTAGTCATGTAAAATTTAAAGATTTTATTAATTAGATTAATTAATTAGGCTTTTAAACTTCAGCTCCAAGCTGTCAATCAAATCTAATGGTCCTTCTCTTATGGCTAGATCACATAACAATATATAAAAATAATAATGTTTTAATGTGGCTAGGCCTAATTACACCTTGTATTTCATAATGATATATTTTGAATGTTTTTAAATCACTTTTATCTTATACTTCAGTACCTGAAGGTAATGATTTGTTATTCAGTGATGGTCTAATATCACAAATACATTTACTTTAAACTTGTTTTTATTTCTGTATTGCACACATTTTCTTGATGTTAGTTTATTGTCATCTATATAGTCTGAGATAATAGCTTAGAACTTTTTTTTTTTAGAAGATCATTGATAATATATTTGAACTCAGACTTCTTGGAATTGCTCTTTGATATAACTATTACGTATGTACTTCTAATAGAGCTGACCAATAAATATAACACTGAATGTATTTTGACATAGGATTCTGTCTTATCAAAATTCACCAGTTAAATTATCAAGTGATAACAAAGGCTAAAATAAATAAATAAATAACTGTGGTCTGGACCAAATACTCTTAGATATTCTAGGGAGCCAGCAATAGGACACAGAGCAAGCATTGAGGGTTTTTTAATTATGCTAGTGAATTGCAGAATTTTAGAATGAGAGGTAATTTAATTCAACCATGATGTTGGTTCAAGAAAGTGATTTGGTCCTCTCCTTTAACAGTTTTAGTGAGAAATTCACTATATATAACAAATCATTCCAAAGTGATCTCTCTGAAAAAGTTTTTCTTTACATGGGGTTAATAGGAACTTTCTTGTCATTTTTTTTCAATCACTTAATCAGAGTTGTATCCTTTGAAACAATATGGAATATGAAAGTAGTCTCTTTGTGCCAAACTGTTCAAATATATGAAGACAGTATGTTTCCATACTTCATCATTATCTTCTCATTTCACCAACATTTTTAATATTACGTATTTTTTTGAAATTTTCATCTTTTCACTTACCCCTCAGCTTTCTTAGTTGTAAATATCACTTAAAAAGATATCCATAATAAAAAACAATATTCTAGATGTGGTTTGACCAATGTAGTTTACAGATTACACCCCGTAATCTTTTATTTAAAAAGTGTTAGGATGACCCTAAATGGTCAGGAGTCCTTCTCAGTAAAGGACAGAATGCAGATCAGAAGAGCAATGACTACAATTCACCCTGGGTCAGATCACTTGAAACACTAACAACTTAAAAAAAAAAAAAAAAAAAAAACAGAAATAGCTTTAAAAACAATTGCCTAAAGAAGTTTGAAGCTTGAGACATCACATTTCCTCACATCAGGAAGAGAGTTTAAGATTAATTTAAAGTTTGAAACCAAGAATTAGTGTGGAAAAATAAATGAGCAAAAACCCACAATTTTAAAAAAGGACCACAAAAATACCATGGTAAGGAGAAAAGACACAAACCCAGAAGAAGACAATGAAGTCAGAAAAACTACAAGCAAGGCCTCAAAGAAAGTATATTGTTCATATAAAACAGGCAACTGATCAATATTTATAAATGCTCTATTAATAAACACAGAATAAAAAGACAAATAAGAATATTTTTCTTAGCATATTCCAGAATTAATTCAGAGATGAATTAAGAACAAAAGAGTCATAAAACTCATTTAAATTTGAGTGCTAGGCTGATCCCTTGGGGGACAAAAGTGTAGAATTTTATTGCCAAGATGTGGAGAACTACATTATATTTAAAGATTTTGTTTAAGTGAGCAAGGTTTTCCTTTTTTTTTTTTTTTTTTCAGCATCTTGGTTATCTATCCTGTTGACCTTTGCCAAAGCTCTTAAGTATAATGGTAATAAGATACTCTGTGTGCATAGATAATATTCAGAAGGATGGATGCTTATACACACCTTGGAAGGAAAGCCATAATTAATCATCAAATGTTCACATGCTTTCTCATTACTGCTACTTGTTTTTTTGGGGGGAGGATAATTCTTAGAGAAAGTATTTATATATTTATTTTTTCTGAGGCAATTGGGGTTCAGTGACTTGCCCAGGTTCACACAGCTAGGAAGTATTAAGTGTCTGAGAACAGCTTTGAACTCTGGTCCTCCTGACTTCAGGGCTGGTGTTCT
Source organism: Myrmecobius fasciatus (assembly GCA_023553655.1). Lineage (NCBI taxonomy): Eukaryota > Metazoa > Chordata > Mammalia > Dasyuromorphia > Myrmecobiidae > Myrmecobius > Myrmecobius fasciatus. Next base: position 25,184 of record JAJPUD010003638.1, on the reverse strand, counting down.
ATCCACCATGCTATCTAGTGCCCTGGGAGGATAACTCTTACAAAGTGAATGAACTATTTTCAACACTATATTACTTTGAGCTCTCAGTCAGGCACTACCCAAACAATAGTCTCTCAGTGTATATTTTTGAAGTGCCAATTATCTGCCAGTTGATGTGCAAAAATCTGAGGAGATAAATACAGACTGACCCTGGATTCAAAGGGATTACATTCTGTTGTGCAGACATTGAGGTGGTGAAGTCGGGGGGAAGTAAAGAAGTGTAATCAAATAGAACCTATAACATGATGAAAGCTATGGAGAGAAAGGAACACCTACTACAAAAGGTGCCAGGAATATATCACATAGAATTTCCCTTTCAACTAGAAATTTTGTCTATTTTTTACATATTATTATTGTTTACAAAAGCATAAACAATAAGAAAAATAATTCTTGTATTGGGGAAAATTGAAATAACTAGTGCTAGGGATGTTTGGAGGGGGCTCTGAAAAAAAAGTACTCAGCAAAGTACTCAATGAAGAAATATTCCCTTCATCTCTACTCCCTTCAAAACAAAACTGAAGTGGGAAATAGTGACAGGTAATAAGAGGGGAAGAGAGAGGAGAAATGAGAAGAAAAAAGAAAGACTTCTTTCTAAAGAACTGTCTTCTTCATGGCTGAAAGAAGAACCATAACAGTTGGATTTTAAGATCATAGTCCCCATTATGATGGATGGGGAGATAAAATGGCACCCCAAAAAGGCAAAGGAAACAAAAGTAGCTATAACCAAGCTTAAACTGAGCTCTTTGCTGAACACAACACAATGAGCAGGGTGTTTAGGTATTTACTTACAAGAAATCTAAAAATAAGAAAACATAGTGAAGATTACAAGATAATACACTACCAATAAGTGATCAAATAAATTACAGTAACTGTTACTGTTACTGTTACTGTTAAAACAGGTCTCAACATTTTTATGCCAATTACATTTATTTATAAATACATTTACACACATGTGCAGTAATATTTACTTATTCAGTTTATTATTAGTAGTAAATGTGATAGAAATGTTAAAAGTCAGTTTTTGCAAATGTTATTTTATTCCAGATCACATCTTTGTACTCACCCAACTGGTTTAAAATTAGATTACCTTATTCTTTCTGTTTGTTGACTACAGAAAAAAAAATTGACTAGAGCAAAATTTCTTCATAAAGCCTCTCAATAGAAGCATGAATGATTTCTTAGAGAGATTAAACCATTTCACATTAAGACACAAAACAAGTTTTGGATCAAAATCCACCATATTCTAGATCCAATATACTTTCTACTAAAGGCAGATAGTGAAGTGACTAGAGCTAGATTCATAAGGACATAGATTCATAAGGATGCCTATTCAAATTTGACTTCAGATACTTAGCAATTGTGTGGCCCTGGGCAAGTTGCTTGAGCTTTTTTTCTTCAGTTTCCTCAACAACAACAACAAAAAATTGAGATAACAATAGCTACAATTTCTTGACTATAAAATGGGGGGGATAACAATATTTATAGTTTCTTGACTACAAAATTGGGGCGGTGATAATAACAAAAAGTTGTTGTGATGATCAAATGAGATGTTTGCAAAATGCTTAGAAAAATAATTGATAAAGAGTAGGTAGATCTTACTATACTATGCTACTTCTGACAAAATACTAACTCCATTGCCTGACATTTAAGACTAGATTGGATCTTAAATCTTAGTATAAACCTACCTCTCCAACCTTTTCTCTGATTTTTCATTAATACATTGTTTTAATAAAATAGATTGTTAAATATTACCCAATTAAATGCTACCATTTTTGCCCGACCCACTCACTATGGTTGGAATACATTCCTTCCTCATCTCTGTTTGTTGAAATCTTGCTCTTTCTCTAAAACTAAGTTCTGTTACTACTTTCTACATAGACCCTTACCTGAAGCCTCTAACTGAACGTGTTCCCTATCCTCAGATTTTCTTATAACTCTGTATGGCATTCCTTTGCCCCTTTAACCTTACTAAAATTTGAATTCCATGTTATATAAATACATATAGCTAACTAGATATAGATTTCTGCATGCATATGTCTATATATTTACATAAGTATACTTGTACATATAATTGTTCCTCATTTCCATACACACAACACATTTGCCACAATATGCACACATGTCTGTATGTGTACACATGTGTGTGCATATACCCACATTTTTATGCATGTCTGTATTGTATGTGTGAAAATAACATGCCCCTGAAATTATTAATGTGGGTGGCAATATAATTACATATTCCTTAATGGCAGAACCTAGTCATTTTTTTCACTTTTTCTGGCTCCAGCAGAGTGTTTTCCTCACAGTAAATGCTTAATAAAATATATGTTTAATCAAATAATTTATGAGGTTGAAGTGAGTCAGTTTTCTATAATAGTACTTTTTGTATCAATTTTAAAAAATAATGGAATTGGGGCAGCTAGGTGGTGCAGTGGTTAGAGCACCAGCCCTGAAGTCAGGAGGACCTGAGTTCAAATCTGGTCTCAGACACTTCCTAGCTGTGTGACCCTGGGCAAGTCACTTAACCCCAATTGCCTCAGCAAAAAGCAAAAAAAAAAAAAAATGGAATTTAAGCCATTAGTACGAATAGGAATATGTTTCTCCTTCAACTTAATCATTAAAGTGCTACTTATATACATAGTGAGGTATCAACGCAGAGTATATAGAGTGTTAGGTGTTATTAATAAGCAAGACCTTGTTTCAAAACCCACTAGTGATGTTTAGTTATATGCCCATAGGCAAATTGCTTAAACCTGGTTTCTGAGTCTTAGGTTTTTTCATGTATAAAGTAGGAGTGACATTTTAATATATAGGACTACTGTGTGACTCAAATGAAATAATATATTAAAATATTATTTTTTCAAATGTGAAGTATTATAGGTATACCCATGAGTATAAAGCCCTCTAAAAAGAAGGCTATTCAGCATGTGAAGAAATAGGTTGAATTAAAGATGTTTAATACAGGCATATATATTCTAAAACCTTGATTACAGAACAATTTCCCAACTACTGTATCAGTTATTGAAACAGCAAAGGTATGTAAATGGACTGAAAAAAGAGGGAGCTCAGTATTTTTTCATGTTGCATTGGCCTTTATATGCTTGGATAGCTTATCTAATTTTTTTGGTTGCCAGAAAAATAAATATTATGCTGTAATGTTTTCCATATTGCATTTATTATATTCAATTAAGGTCATGATTTTTTGAAATCCTATTTTTTTTTAGGTCACAAAGGATTAAAAGTAAAAAGTTATCAGCAAACCAACAATTTAACCTCAATGACATGCTGTACTTTAAAAAGTAAGTAATTTTCCTTGCTATACATAATATGAAATATAAATGAGGATTGATGGTTGCTTGAATAAAAAAGTCAATAATTCCCTTGAGAATATTTGAAACAATTCATTATAGTCATTTCTATTTAGGAAATACAGACTATGAACTTGGCTCACTCTTCCCATTTGCAATTCATGAAAATAATGAGTATTTAATGACTACCAAGTCATTTACCCAGGATACTTAGACCCAAAGTAAGACCAAATCCACACTCAGATATATATATTCTAATGTTTTGAACTCAGACCACAACATGTAACCAAGTGACTAAGGAGATTAAATGCCTTGTTTCAGAAGTTTCCTAAACAAATGTTGATGGGTTTCATAAGATGAACTGCAAGAGGTTTTTTTTTGTTTGTTTTTTTGTTTTTGTTTTTTCTCAATTAATGATCTTCAAATTGCAGGTATATGATACAGTGGAAAGAACATTGACTCCAAATTAATTCTCACCTCTGATAATTATTACAGGTGTGAATTTTGGGAAAACACAAAGGTTCCTTGAAATTCAATGATTTCATCTATAAAATGGAAGGGTGTATTAGATGATCTCTATGGTTCCTTCCAGTTGTATAGCTATCATTCAATAATAGATTAAAAAAACAAAAAACAAATTCTACTTCAGTTTGAAATAAACAATACAATAAAATAAAAAAAAGAATGAATAATAAACGTTATTAAAAGTAAAAAAAAGAAATAAACAATAAATTAAAATAAGCTCTAAATCATGAATAAAATGTCAAGATATATTTTATCATTTAATAAATGTTAAAATGTATGTTTTTAAGAAGCTGGTAATAATATGCTGTTGAATTAACTTTTTCTAAAGTATGAGTGGAATTCAGAATTAAACAAAAATGAAATTTACTTTATCAAAATAAATCAAATTTCTTCCCTAAAGTTTCATGTTATACAGTTAATTGACAATGAGTTGATGATATTTCATCCAGAAAATTCCAATCTACATCATCTTAGGAAATTTCCAGTTTCACACACACACACACACACACACACACATACACACACACACACCCCATTTAGTTGGATTAAGTAAAGTAGCTACAATTTCCAGTCAATTTAATCTAGAAGTTTCTCTATTCTTAGTATTTCCCTTTCTCCAGTGGGCAACAACTAAGAACCTCTTAAACCATCAATTCCTTTTGATTCAGAACCATTATCCTCACCCTCCAAATTTCTTCTGATTTGCTACATCAATCTCAACCCTGTTTAGTACAAGTGTTTCAATTTTCTACTTTCCTTTCTCCATACCTTCATCCTAAATCTCTTCTCTCATTTACTTCATCTTCTAGTACATAATGACATATTTCTTAAAGATACCATATGTCCTTTTTTCCCCTTGATCTCATCTTTCCAACTTATTCAATAAATACACATAATGCATGCATGTGTGCACTTGCACACCCACACACCCCCACACCCCCACACATGAGTTCTTTTAAAATGTATACCCCAGTTTGTTTCCCTGAACTTCAATCCTATAGCTCCAGATAATAACTACACATCTTCCCCTGCATGTATCATTAGGAATAATGCTTGCTAAACTGAAATTACTAATCCCTTTATGAAAATAATTCCATTTCTGTTGACAGCAACCTCATAAGGGATTTTAGTGTTATTTTCCTTAACTATTTCACTCCTTCCTACCCATATTTAATTGTTTTAAAATACCTATTAATTTTATTTCCATAATATTTTTCATGTCTTTCTTTTTCTCTCTAAATCACATTGTTACTCTAAATTAGTCACTTATCATCTTTCACCATATATTTTTTCTTTTTTTTCACACAGCATATTGTTTAAGGAACAAATTTTTGTATGTAATCATGAAGTATTAGTTATTTCTAAAATGACATCCTTTCATGTATGGCATTTAAAAGCAAAATAGCACAAGCCAAGCTAAAAACTTTCTATAGCTGTCCACTCAGAGGTTATAGATTTTGAATACATAGGAATAAATCTTCATTGAACAACTTTTCCTAAATAAAAATGGATATACTGGGTTATTAAAATAATGCAGAATTTTTATAGGCAAATACATTAAGAAAAATGTTTTCATATAGAAATAAGAAAAACCAAGAATGAATGATCTTTTCAGTTTAAAGGGTAGGTCAAATGGGGTCAGGGGATTATCTTTATGCTAAGCTTATCTCTGCAAGAGTGTCAAGAAAGTTTTTTTTTTTCCTTCAAGAGATGGGAGATACTAGTTTTTTTGTTTTGTTTTGTTTTGTTTTGTTTTTGCATTTTTACCTGAGATTCATTCTTCTTCAATTTTTTTTTTTTTTTTGCTTTTTGCTGAGGCAATTTTAGTTGTGACTTGCCCAGGGTCACAGAGCTAGGGAATGTTAAGTGTCTGAGACCAGATTCATAGTGCTCTATCTGTGCCACCTAGCTGGCCCATTCTTCTTTAATTTTAAAACAAAGAAACAATACTTCCCCATGCCTTATAAAAAAGAACAGATGAGAAATTTTAACAAAAGTAAAATAATTCATTTTTTTCTTTTTCTTTGGTTTATACAAAGGCACCAGCTCAACAGATAGACTAAGCAACCTCATTCTCACAGTCCAGTAACCTCATTCTCAGCAACATAGGAACCACTGAAAAAAACTCAATTGGCTGCTTATGAAACCAATGAAAAAAAGAGAAAAGAAAACCTATTGGGTTTCAAAATGTTCAGGGTACTGAATTGCTTCAGGAGTAGAAAAACTGTACTTGCTATTATAAAAAACTAAGTTGGACAGAAGTACTTCCAAAATATACTCTCAGTTTACTTCATGTCTCAAGTTAACTACTGATCTCTGGGCTTTCTTTACATCTGCCATAATACTGAAAGGTTAACATATAGCATAGAAATCATTCATCTGATGACAAAGAAGTAAAACATTATTATTAGATTCATATATACTACCACTATATAAGGAAAGTAGTATGAAAGAGGTTTATTCAGCTTTACTTAAGATTCCTTATAATAGGAATTGATAAAATGTCTCCACGTTGGTGATTTCTGATAGTCAAAAGATACATGACTGCTGTCCTTAATCTATCACCCTCCTTTATTCCAGCTCTTATAATAATCTCCTTAGAGACCTCCCTGCTTCTACCATCTCCTTTGCTAAATGCCCCTTTACATGATCTCTAAAATACTTTCCTAAGATACAAGTCTGATCGTATTACTATTCTTTTCAAATGTTTCATTCACTACCTTACTGATCTTAATTTTGTCTGGTATTAAGTTACTACGTTCTTATACCATCCTATCTTTTACAATATTCTTTGTATTTCATTCATTCTAAAATCTGGTCAAATGGTCTACTAGTTTTTCTTGTATTCAACTTGTTTCCGATTTAAGTTCAAAATATGCTTCCTCCTTATTCCTACCACTCAGAATACTTTTTCTTCAAAGACTAAACTCAGGGATCAACTCTTTTATGAAGCCTCACCACAGTGTTTTTCTAGAATCCTTTATCTCTAACTCTCCTCTAACTATTTGTCATCTTTCAATAGATTATATATGTCTTTACACATGTCATAACTCTTTCAACAGGAGATTAGTTCTTGAGGTCAGAGGCTTCCCATCATTTTAATATTTTGTTTTTAATATTTAATCCCAGCTGGACTTGGCTATAAAATAAGAATAATAAAACTTTACTCAATCAAATATATATGAAAAACAATATAGATTAATCGATAAACATTTATTAAGGTTCTATCATGTACCAGGTAGTGTATCAGATAAGAAAATTAAAAACAAAGCAAAACATCTACCAACACTGAATATGCCTTGCTTTTAAGAGATTACATACCACATATCAATGTATGTGGAAAGCATATACAAGCAAATAAGAAAGATATAAAAATAAACACAAGGTAATAAAGTAGCTGGATACTAGCAACTGGAAAGGTTAAAGAAAAGCCTCATGAATTAGATAGTTCTTTAAA
>JAJPUD010003638.1:0-17845 GCA_023553655.1 Myrmecobius fasciatus | reverse complement strand
GTGAACCAATTCAGCTGTAGTAGAATGGAATCAGTCAATTGGTTAACAGGCTTTATTAAGCATTTATCATGTGTCAGTCACTTATGCCAAAATGCTAGGAAAGATACTTACACACTTCCCTGAATGCACTAATGTTCTAATCGAAAAGATAACCTGAAAAAATGCAAAGAAGATATACACAGTGACAGTGGAAGCCAATAGATAAAAATTATTACTAGGAGAGAAGGGACTAAGAAAGGTCTCTTGTAGTAGACTGGAATTGATATGTATTTATATTTTTATTTTTTAATTAATTAATTTATTTAAATATACATTCCTTTATGAATCATATTAGGAGAGAAAATTTAGAACAAAAGGAAAAAAAAACGTTAAAGAGGAAAAAAACAGAAAAAAAGAAGTGAACATAGCATGTGTTGATTTACAATATCCATAGCTTTTTAAATGGATGCAGATGGCATTTTCTGTCCAAAGTCTATTGGGATTGCTTTGCATTACTGAACCACTGAGAAAAACCAAGCCTTTCATAGTTGATCACCATACATACTTGCTGTTATTGTGTACAATGTATTGATGGTTCTGCTTGGTTCACTCAGCATCAGTTCATGTAGATCTTTCTAGGCCTTTCTAAAATCAGCTTGTTCATCATTTTTATAGAACAATAATATTCCATTGTCTTCATATACTACAGCTTATTCAGCCATCTCTCAACTGATGGGCATCTACTCATTTTCCAATTCTTTGTTACAAACAAAAAGAGCTGTTACAAATATTTTTGCACATTTGGATCCCTTTCCCTCCTTTATGATTACCTTGGGATATATTCCCAGTAATGACATTGCTGGATCAAAGGATATGCACAGTTTGATAGCCCTTTGGGCATAGTTCCAAATTGGTCTCCAGAATAGTTGGATCATTTCACCACTCCACCAACAATGTATTAGTGTACTAGGTTTCCCATATTCCCTCCAACATTTATCATTATTTTTTTTCTTATAATCTAAGTCAATCTGAGAGGTCTGAGTTAGTATCTCTGAGTTGTTTTAATTTACATTTATCTAATCAATTTAGAGCATTTTTTTCATATTACTATAGATGACTAATTTTGTCATCTGAAAATTTTCTGTTCATATCCTTTGACCATTTATCCATTGGGGAAAGACTTTATTCTTGTAGATTTGACACAGTTCTTTATATATTTTAGAAATGAAACCTTTATCAGAAGTACTGGAAGTAAATTTTCCCCTCAGCTTCGTATTTCCCTTTTAATCTTGTTTCTGTTGCTTTAGTTTGTACAAAACCTATTTAATTTATTGTAATCAAAGTTCTCCATTTTGTCTTTCAAAATGTTCTCTAGTTCTTCTTTGGTCATAAGTTCCTCCCTTCTCCTTAGATCTAATAGGCAAGTTATTCCTTGCTCTCCTAAATTGTTTATTGTATCATCCTTTATGCTCAAAACATGTACCCTATATTGACTTTATTTTTCTATAGGATGTGAGATGTAGGTCTATACCAAGTTTCTGACATATTATTTTCCAGTTTTACCAGCAATTTTGTCAAATACTGAATACTTATTCTAGAAGCTGGAATTTGGGGTTTATCAAATACCAGATTACTTGGGCTTTAATTACTATATTATATGTATTTAATGTATTCCACTGATCCACCATTATTTCTTTGCCAGTACTGAATGGTTTTGATGACTGCTGCTTATAATATAGTTTTAGGTTTGATTCAATATACATTTTTTAAAAGACTATGGAAGTTAAGGGTAAGGAGGGAGAACATTCCAGACATAGGAAACAAACAGTAATGGGGAAATTAGCCAGGAGAAGAAATGTTTTGTTCAAGGATGAGCAAAACTACCAGTGTCAGTGCATTGTAAAATTTTTGGAGGGGGGAAATATAAGGATTTTGGAAAGGGAGGAGTATGAAGGACTTTAAATACTAAATAGAGTAGTCTATATTTAATCCTTAAAGCAGTATAGAGACCTGCAATTTATTACGTCAGTCCTATCTTTTAGGAATATTATTTAGTAGACTGGAGGATGTATTGGAGTCAAGGAGTCAAGTAAGACTTGAGGAATAGGAACTAATTAGAAAATTCTTGCAATAATCTAGGCAGAAGACAATGAAGCCTACACCAATATGATGAATGAGTAGAAAAGAAGAGATGTATCTGTGAGGTATTATGGAGGTAAAAACAACAAAATTGGATATATGTGGCATAAGTACAGTTGTGGAGTCAAGAATACAATGATATCTTGATGACTTGTTCTTTGTTTTCAAAGGAGAACAAAATAATATCACTATGTTAGAATTGCATTACAATGACATCTTGAAATTTATTTACTGGGATGATAATGGAAACTTCAACAGGTACAAAGAAAAAGGGGAGGTATACTCTGTTTTGGACATACATGTCAATGAGTTATATAGTTTGAGTAATCCAAAATGATGTTTACAATGCAAGATTGGACATTTAAAAAAATACTGGAGCTAGATAAGTAGATCTGGGTATCAGTGGTATAAAGATCAAGCAATTAATGTCTATCTGTAAGCATTCATCAAGGATCTATTTTGTATCTGGAACTATCTTAAATACTAAAGATATAACGGAAGACAAAATACAATCCTTGTTCTCAAGGAGATCATAGTTTCATGAAGAAATATTATGTAATAGCTATGTATAAGATCAATCAGTAGGCTACTAAAATAATCCTAATGTGAGATGATAAGGGACTACACCAGGTTGATAGCTCTATTACAAGAGAGGAGATTACATTTTCAAAAGATATTACAATGATAAATTACACAGAACCTTGCAATACATTAATGTGGGGATAAAGCCTGGGGAATGGGAGGATTAGGTATAACCTTGAAAATAAAAGAGAATTTCAGAGAAGGAGGGAGATGAGTTCAGTTTTGTACATTTAAGTTTAAGAGTTTATATATATATATATATATACATTTAATATACATACATACATGCATACATGTATACATGTAGAAGCATATACTCACACTGGTACAATAAACATGCATATGTACATATATGCACACACATATACATTGCATGTATATATATATGTATGCATATACACATACATAAACAAAACATTCAGATTGCTCTAGAACAATGTTTCCTTTTTCCATCAATCCATTGTATTCTCTGATATATTTTGCAGATTTAGCATCTTATTCTCAGTTAAGATTCATAAAACTCAACCTTTAGATGATCCTGGCTCCCTGTCTGTGACTATCCTTTCACTAACAGATATATGAAATAATTCAATTTCTTTGAACATGTCTTTGAACAGTCTTTGATGAACAAAGTTTTGTAGTACTGGATTCTTGGTGAAGAACTAAATGATTTTTATCATTTTTAACTCTAACATGATTACTCTATGTTCTTCTTCCACATAGTTTCTTCCACATTGTTACAAGAATTTAAAGCTCCTTTTTTCATCTTCCTCAAAGGGAAGTTCAATTAATGCATACCCTTTAGGATTGCCTTGATTATTCTTCCCAAATACTTATTGTTGGCTTTCTACAATGGCAGCGTAGACAAGGGCATTCAGCTTTTTGAATATGCTAACTTGTTATTCTCACTCCAGGAATTATTCTTTCCTCCTCTTGAATTCTGTTGGGCTGACTGTTCTCACCTGATTGAACAGTAAGAGAGCAAATCCTTTCTTCCTTATTCCTCTTCTAAGGTATTGTTTACTTCCGTTTTTGTTTTAAATTCAACATAGGTGATTCTTTTGAGTGTCCCATGCTTACTGCAGACACTCATTATTTTAAACATTTCCTTGAATTACTCATGATGTTCTTTATGAGGTAGATCCTTGACAAAGAGAGTCCTTTCAATCTTTTTATTTGCTTTAATTTGTCTTTTCCAGTTTCATTTCTGAGTCATGACTTTAGGAGCCACCAAATTCTAGAGGCTATTTTTTAAAAGTTTTCAATAGATTCAAATTCCACATAGCCAGACTTCTTGGTAGTACTAATTCATAAAACCACAATGACAGTCAAATTTTGCCAAGATGTTTACAATCTCAGGTTTGTTTTATTTTGTTTTATTTTTAGCTCAGAACTGGCTTTCCTGAAGATCAGAAACCCAACAAAGAAATAAAAATTTGTAGATACTTCACCTTCCAATTTCCATTTCTGGACTTTGGGGATATTTCTTGCCTTTTTTTTTTCTCTTCCTAGGTGTGTCTTTGATGGGCACTTCCTCTTTTTCTTCCTCCACATCTCCCATTTCCTTATCTTTTTTCATCAATATCTTTTGATTCTTTGACTTTCAAGTAGCAGTTTTCCATAGCCAGCTTTCACAGAAGCAATTTTTTAATAATGTATTTTGCTTTTTTTTTTCAGTCATTCTCACCGTCTTCACCCATGTAATTTTCTTCTTCCTCCTCATCCTCAAAATCTTGTTTGGGTGGAGCGTCTTCTAATTTGTCAATTTAAACTGTTCAGATTCTTCACCTTTCTCATCTTCATATTCATTATCTTTTTTATGTATTCTTTTTTTTTTCCTTTTTGGAAAGAGACCTGATTGCTGCTTTAATAGAGATGGATGTCACTTTAACTAGAATATCTCCCTTTTTGCCTGATGTAATAATGACAGCTCTGGTGGGAATGGCTACTTTCTTGGCAAGGGTCATAGCAGTCTTCTTACCAGGAATTAGAACTGTTTTCTTGACAGTTGTAGTGACAACAACAATGTCCTTTTTTGACTGACAGTGCCTTCTTTGAAAAGGTAATCAAAGCCTTCTTATCTTTCTTCTGAGGAACCATCATCCTTTCCCTAGTGCTTTCCTCTTCATCTTCTGACATGCCTTCTGTCTTCTGTCTCCTTGAAGAGAAGAGTCACTTTGGTTAAATTTGATTTTCAACAGCCTTCTTGAGCTTCATCATGGTGGCAGCATCTTTCTAGGAAGCATTGGGGAGCAGATTCATCAGCAACATCAATGATAGTGGAGAGCTCCGGGAAGAGTCTGTTGATTAGCAAGCCATTGCTGGTGAAGGCTGAAACCCAGGAAGTGCTTTTGAATTAAGTAGAAAATGATCAAGTAAAAGTGACCTTTTCAACTCAAAAATCTCTTCTAACATTTTGTTTGGTCTTTTTCATTTGCATAAATCCACTTATTCATCTATTAGAGTATTAGCTCCTTTGAGGGCAAGACTTGTGATTTATTTACCTTTATATTCTCAGCTTCTCAGCCCTAATACATGCCTTTTATATAGCAGAAACTTAATAAAGATTTCTTGAATTAAATTGAATTATGGACTTAACCAAGAACATGAAATAATATAACTAATATCTCACTGAAGAACTTGAATAATGACTATTTGAGTGTTAATTAAATTTTTATATGAAAATCCATGCATGAAATGCAAATTACCAAGTGCCTTGTAAGTACAAACGATTTTTATTATTAGTGTGGTAGATATTATAAGCTGAGAAAAGTGAAAATAAACTATTCACTTCCAAATGGCAAACCCTGTAAATGAATACCAAAATTCAAAATAGTGTAGGTGGGATGGAAAGGAACTGGTCCATGAAATCCTAGTGATTTTACATGCACAGTCAGATTTTTGATGCCAAAACAAGCTGGGAATTTGATGGCCCTGTCTATGAAAGTCTGTAATAATAAATAATGGAGATCTGCACTTATCAAAATACATGTGTATGTCCCAATTCACAGCCCATGCATTTATTGTGTAACTATTCTTACATGCTTATTGTGTTTCAAATAAAAGCTTTTAAATTGCTTGCTTAGACAAAATTATGTAAATGTACAAGAAGTTCCAAAAGAAGAACCTAGTTTCTTTTCCTTCTTGCTGACCACAAAGTCTAAAGATGATTCTCTGAGTTCTAAAAGACTGGTGGAGAGTACTTGTGCCAATACTTTCTCTCCCACTACACAGAAAGACAGACAAACAGGCACACACACACACACACACACACACACACACACACACACACACACATACCCCAAATACTTTCTTGGGTTGAATGAACATAACCTATTTTTTTTTCTTTCCTTTGGTAAGTGATCTTGTACTTTAGCAAAAAATGAGAGAAACCATCAGAAATCCATTGATTGGACTCCATATTAGTCCATACTTGTCAGTCAAATCAAAAAACGAACCAGAAAATCCCTGAGCAAAAACCTCCTAGATCAAGTCCAATAGTATGTTGACCTGTCAGTAGAAATGTCTTGCAAGTAGTACAAGGGAACATGGTCTTTGACCTGGGGGAAAAATGTCTTTATATCCTTTAAATAAATATCTCTTTATATAGGATGATCTAAGTTAATAGAATAGATGGCATTGGGATGGTAATCTCTAGTGATTGATATGACAGAATATTGGATGGAGCCAATCATGTTAGAAAAGTACAGCTGCTCCTCAAGGACTCTTGAAAACTTTAGTTAATTTGGACATCAAAAGACCATTTTTCTCAGTCTGAATTGTGCAATGAAAATCAGTTACTTTAGCTAATGGAAGTTAGAGGATCTGTGAGGTAGAATTGTGCCATAGAAATAATGTTGCCTTTGGAGTTTGAATTTGAGTCCTGACTCTTAAATTCCATTTCCCATTTGACATTAGGCAAGTCAATTCATTCTGTGCCTCCATTTCCTCATCTTTAATAATAGCAATGACAATAATTATAATAGCTAAAATTCATCATGTAGAAACATAATAGCTATCTATTCCAATCCACTTTAGCACTTTAAAGTTTGCAAATACCTCTAGAAATATTAGTTCATTTAATTCTCATGATGATGATTGGAGATAGGTACCATTATTCCCATTATGAGGAATTTGAGGCAAAGACAGGTCAAAGGATCTACACAGGGTAACACTGTTAAGTGTGAGAAGAGGATTTGAGGTCATTTTCTTCTGCTACAAGTATTGTATTTCATCCACTATGTCATTTAGCTGCCTACAAACACACTATAACTAGAGGAAAAGTTAAAGAGCACTGAAATGATTTCCATAATTCTATAGAATCCTGTATTCTCCAGAAAAAAAGCATTGCTAACAAATAGGTAGAGATGAAATCCTTATATAAAAGCAAATGAAACATTTTGAAAGAGTACAGAATTAAAAATGGAATTTAATAAAAGAGTAATTATAATAAAGGTATCTCTTCATTAAGTTTTTCCTTTCTCACCTTTGGAGCTAGGGCATGGATGGGAGAAACTATGGTAGAACAGCTTTTATCATCTCAAATTCAAGAGAATGCAAGATTGTGTGAAGTATCTATAATTTTAGGAATAAGGGTTGGATCAGTAATTTCATTTATATGGAGAACTCCCTCTATCAGTGGACTCTGACACTCTCTCAAGGAACTCATAGTTCTAAAGAGTTGAATGGAACACTGCACGAAAATAAGAACTTTAGGCAGGGTCACACTTCAAGGTTCAAGTGGGATTTGAACCCAGAAATTTGTGGCCAGCTTTCTATCTGCTATACCAGGCTGCCTCTCTCATAACTAGCAATAATAGACTTAAATAGATTTGCATTCTTTTCACATGTTCATCTAGCACACAGTTATTTAGAATAAATCACTCATCTCCTAAGTAACAGTGCCACCACAATGGTAAAATCTGCTCTCTCTCTCTTCCCAAAATTCAATTCTCGGCATGCTCTATTTAAAAATAGTATCACTGTTTTGAGTAAAGCATGGAAATAGTCTGGTTCAGATTCTTTGAAAGCCCAGTTTTAAAGTTAGAATAGATAGATCACTGACCCATTACAGTAGCTTCATTCTAGCTGAAAACAAAAATGAATTCAAGGTGAACCATCAAGTCACTTGGAAGTAAACAATGGAACACTTGCTCTGTGTGTGTGTGTGTGTGTGTGTGTGTGTGTGTGTGTTTCCTTTCTTTATCCTACATGCCATTATCTCTTATTCTACTTTAAAGAATTCTCTCTGTATTCTTCCACAGATTATTCACACAGCTGCTGCTATTAGGGGGAAAAAGTACTAAGAAAGCTTGAGGGTAAGAATTTAAATGTCTCTGAAGTGTGCAACTGACTCAGTGCTGCATCTGAATAACTCTGTTTGGATGATGAGCTCCTTTGTTACAAAAGCAAGTTTCCTATGGACAAAAATTACGGTCTCAGTTTAATAAATATTTCAAATGCAAGTCAGCTTGCCCAGTGCTTTTTGTCTCTGACATTATTAAAGCCATCAATTCCTCTTTAACACTGTCCCAAAGCAATCTTTCTATATTCATGGCTTTCCTGTTATCTCTTGTCAACTTTATAAAACTTAGTAATATTATTATCACCAGGATGAAAATATAGCTGAGGTAGCAAGCATTTCTTGCAAAATATAAGGGTAAAAAGTATTCCAAAATATTTTTCACCACTTTTGTAGGTCTTTCTTTTTATTCTAAGTTATCTGCACATTCCACCAAAGCTATCTATCTCTAAACATCTTCAGCATATTAATACTTCACTTCAATAAGGTTAACTTCTTCAATCTCTTCTATACATCTTACCATAACTCAATGTTCCATGACTCTGCTTATGGCTTGAAAAGTCTCAAACTTAAGATTCATCAAATTAACCATTTCTTCTACAGTACAGGGGTCTTATCTTCAAAATATTCAGATGTTCTTTTACCTTTAGGATAAAATATAAAATTCTTCCAGCCCTTTCACTTAATGTTTCCCACCTAACTTTTTACTCTTTTTGTAGTATCTTCCTTTGTGTACTGTTGTCAAATAAATTGCCCTTCTGGCTTTGCCCCATAAAATACATTATTTAGGGAATGCATTATTCTTTTATTTCTATTAGAATTTCTAGGTTCTTTTATAGAGTAGTGCATTGTATAAAGGTGAGAATAAATTTTATTAAATTGAATGTTTAAGGTATTAATGATGTAATAGGCTGATGCAGTGCATAGAAAGCTAACTATGAAGAAAATAATACCCGAGTTTACATCTTAGGTCTGACATACATTGAAAGTTACCTAATCTTTTGGTGATATAGGTAATTCTCAAAGATGACAATATGCAGAAAAATAGTAGACCTCCTCCTGTAAAGAATTTTTTAATCTAAGAGTTCCCTAGAACATAGAAACCACAAGTCTACTCTCTACACTTACATTTAGATAGACTCACATTTAATAACTAAAAAATATTTCTGTGACAAATCTAACATCGGGGCAAAAATGTGAAGATCTATACTGGGGGTTGCACAGATGAGAGTGAAGGTGTTTTATTCTCATTAAAATTACATAGGAAAAATACTAAGTAGAGTGACTTTTGGGGAAAATTAAAAAAAGAATAAAAATGTGCCTCATTATAAAATACATTGCCTTATCCTCCATATTTTTATTATTATCTGCATAAACAAACATGTATACGCACAAACATACATATATACATATGTTACTTTCTTTATCTTCAAAATGACTTGAGTCTACCTGTGTAAGCAAATCATTACATTACCATTATGAATTTTCATTAATCATGGAAAAAATGCTCCATAAAAATTGTGGGAGTGGATGTGTGTGTTTTCAAATTACGAGTTTTTGATGTTAAAATCAATCTAGATATGGTACTATCAAGTTATCAAACTTGGATTTTTTGGTAATCAAAGAAATCCAGATTATCGCCTAGCTTCACATTCACAAATACTTGTGCCAATAATAAATGCCTTTCACCTCTATGGTGGTTGTTTTTCCTCATAGACATTGAGCATGGGTACTACCTACTTCCTTTTTTTTTCTAATTTTCAATATTTATTTGGGAGATTTTAGTATAAAGTCAAAATTTAATCATACTTCATGTGAAAATTGATTCTTATGTTCAATGTACCTATAGAAGTAGGATTGGCTGATACAATTATCTTCTGGGGAAAGGTAAAAGTGCAGCAATCATTAAGTTTGATAAGACTATGATCATGACAGAAAAAAAAAAAGTGCCTAGAAATAGTGGTTGAGAAGAGTCTAACATTTTCATTTATCTCTGATGTGAAGATCAAGATTAAAAGATTTGAAAGAGAGCTAGATGTCATATTGTGGCTTGAATTCATATTAGTAGATTCTTCCCTTTTTTTTAAAGAAACTTGGATTCTTTGAAACTTTAATAGATTTATGATCTCAGAAATGTGGTTGACCTTTCTCTCAAAGTAGATTCAAACTCATCTATCTCATTCTTTGTAATTCTTGTCCATGCTCTCTTCTAAGTTGTTTGTAGCATCTCCCAATACAATTCTGAGGCTTTCATCCATGTATTTTTTCCTTGGATAGATGCTAGTTTTACATGTGAAAATTCCATCAGTTATTCCTCATGATTGACTTATCTTTTAGAGTAAATAATACAAATCTCTGATGTTATCCTTTTGTACAATTGTCTATTGATAATATTTAACTGTCTACTTATTCTGTCTGTGTAGCTCTTTATTAAGTCTTCAGGGTTTTTTTGTTTGTTTTTCCCTGAGGCAATTGGGGTTAAGTGACTTGCCCAGGGTCACACAGCTAGGGAATGTTAAGTGTCTGAGACCAGATTTGAACTCAGATCCTCCTGACTTCAGGGCTAGTGCTCTATCCACTGTGCCACCTAACTGCCCCAAGTCTTCAGTTCTTTGTATAGTATGGAATTCCATCACTCTCATTAACATAGTATCACATGTTCTCTTTCCTTATATCAAGATTTAGCCCTCCCCTCCCCCCCCCCACACACATACACTGGTTTGCAGGCAGAAAATTCTCAAGAATTACCTTTGGAGAATTTGATTTTAGTGCACGTTGTTCAAGAAAGTTGGTAGTATGGTGGAGAGACCTCCTACCCTCAATTCAGAAAGGGGTGAGGTTATATCTGATCCCAGATATTTCCTATCTGTGTAACCTTCAGCAAGTACCTTAATCTTCTGCATCCTCAACTGTAAAATAAGGTACAATAATAGTGTCCATTTTCCAGAGTTGTTAGGATTAAATGAGATGATATTTGTCAAATGCTTGGCTCACAATAGGCACTTAAATGCTCATTTCCCCCCCTCTTTCTTCCATCAATGTTGTTTCCCAAATCAGTCCTACTAAGGACATGTTAAGTTGTATGCCATGTAAATCTGATCCTAGTTATCCAATGGACTTTATTTTTCCTTTTCATTTATTTGATTCAATTTTAAATGATTTAATTCATTTATTAAGCACCTACTGTATTCAAAGCATTTAATAATGTCATAGAAATGGATTAAAAAAAAAAAGAAATCCTGTCCTCAAGAAGCATGTTATTGCACACAAATAAATTTTTAAGACAATTTGAAAAGAGAGAATTGCAAGAAAACCTCAAATTGGGTCATGCAGAGTAAAGCCTGGTTGAAACAACTAAATAACAACACAACAACAAAAGTATTATTCACTAGAGGATTCTTGTAAGTAGTGGTCCCTGAGTTGAACTTTGAAAAAAAGATTAGAATTCAAAGTTCTAGAAGGGAAAGGATGGTGCACTTCAGAAATGGAAAACAGCTTATATGAAAACAAAAAGACAGAAGACAATACTTGTTTTGGGGATCAACTAAAAAACCAGTTTAGCTGGGATGTGGTATATGTGAAAATGGGCAACAGGAAATGTCTGGAAAGGTTTGTTAAAGATTCTAAAATGCCTTAAGTAGCTTGCTGAGAAATTTACATTTTATGATGAAGATAATGAGAGTCATTGAATACATGTATAAATGACAAATACTTTTATCTACAGATAGAGGGGAATGACTTGGTCATTCCTCATAATTCCTTTTCTATTACTGAAGACTATTCAAAGTCATTTCTTACCTAATATTTTTTTTCCCTAAAAACATGTTCAATATTTTGTGAAGTATCTTAGAACTGAACTTAATCATGGATATACCACCTAAGTTAAATTAAGCAGATCAAGACAATCTAACTTAGGAGATGAGGGTTGGTTGTCCTGGATATGTATTTTGATATGCACACATATTTTCTCAGACTTCCCTTCACAGAACTTGTTGAACTTATTGATGGAAAATTTTTATTCATTAAGAAAAAAAGAAAAATTAAATCCTTAACTCATAATATTCCCCTTATATGTTACAACTACTTATAACTCTACAAAATTTCATCATATACTTATTCATTGTCCAGTTTTTTAGAATGACTTCCCTTTTCATAAATAATCTTCTGTATATCCAAGTGGTCAATTTGGTTATAGAATCTTTCATACAAATAGTAATCAATATTTGTTAATATGCCAACACTATACTATTAACCAAAAATGGTAAATAAATTACTCCTTAGATTACTCTCTCAGTATAACTTCTATTATCATAAAATCATGGCATGGTACAATAGAATAATAATTAGGAGTAGTAGAAAGATTTATTTTTGAGAAAATATATTATCAATCTTTAACCATGAATAAAGTGCAGTTTTCAATTTTATCAATAGATGGCACTAACATTTACCATATTCATAAAATGCTTATTCAATGATATTCTTATGGTGATATTTTTCTTTATTTGCACATGGGTTTCTGTTACACTGAAACTTTATTTTTAAAACTGCTAAAATTTTGAAAATGCCATTTAATTATAGTAAATTATATATTTAAACAAAAGTTCAAGACTAAGATTTTTCATGCAACTTTTGTGTTCCTCCAATTAGCTTTTCTAAAACCCAACAATCAGAGGTATTATTAAAACAAAAATATTAGAATAGCACAATTTTGCCTCTGATTAACTATCAAATAAGTAAAAGACAGAAATGAATATCGATCTTTGTTTTTCCTCCCACTTACTCTCATAGTATTTATTATTTGTAATATTGCCACTTATACCCAACAATTACTTGGTACCTATTCATTATTTGTACTTATCCAATGTAACTTCTCCAATGTAGGATTGTTCAAAAATTGTAACATGTGTGTTACTATTACTTACTTGCTTACATATAGACCATGAATAAATAATTTAACTTCTTTGCAACTCATTTTCTTTATATGCAAAAATGTGGATGTCTATAAAATTCACTTCCCAGAATTGTTGTGATGCAAAAGTGAGAGCATTACTTAAATGATTTGAAAACTTAGAAGCCTATATGTATGTCCTTTTTGTTATTGTTAAAACTATCACCTCTGATTGTCCTAAGAAAGGAGCCCCTTGAGGAGCAGATCAAGCTTTAAACTTTCTTCATATATTCTTCTGAATTTAGCATGGTGTCAATTGAGTTAGCTACTTAATAACTTCTTGTTTAATTAAGTTGGACTGCTCTGAATGGGAAGATCAGTTACTTACCTGATTATGGATAAATTACTGAATGCAATTCAGTGAACATTTTTTAAGCACTTCCTACTCATTAAGCATTTTACTAATCACTAAGGGGTACAAAGACAAGAAATATGACAGTTCCCAATTACAAGGAACTGTATGATAGAATATGATGATCCAAAAGAGAGATCTATTTTACTCTAAGAGAATTTGAGCAGAAAGGGATCCATTATAAATTGGGTAATAGAATAAGAGAAGGATTTATGGTTGAAGCAAGATCATTTGTGAATTGGCTTTTTTTCTCTATTTGCTCTCACTCTTTATTCCCTAAAATTTAGGGCTCAACTTATGGCACATTTATATGTAGCTGAGGCATGCCTCCTCACCCCCACACTCATTCTCTAGGATATCTTTCTAGACCTATCTATATTTACCATGGCAGAGTTGGAATTCTCACTACCAAGAAGTAATTCTCATGTAAGGGAAATGTATTCCTACTATTTGTTGATCTAATTCTTGAGACCAAACCTTTGTATATCCCATTTATATAAGATCACAATGACACTCATTAGCTCATAAACATAAAAATGTAATAATGAGAAGAAAAAAAGCAAAAATTGATAAAATAACTCTATTGAAGATTAAATTGGAAAAATCACATTTATTAAACAGAAGATAAAAACAAAAATAACCATAACATTTGTTTAAAAAAAGACTATAGCAGGAATAAACATAACAGTCCACCCATTAATCAGGAACATACTCTCCCAACCATGGAGGAAAGTTGGTCCATGCCTAAAAATAAACATCCTTATATCCTTGAGGAATAATATGAATCACAAAAAGTCACTTCTTTACTGGCTATAGCTATTCCTTTTCTTGTCCTCCCAGGTTTCCTGATGGACAGAGTCATCCTTCTGCTCTTAGAATAATAAAATAGAAACAAGCTCTTTCCCTGCACAATCACTTTTAACAGGATACTCTTTCAATGACCAGGTGTTCCCCAATGTGGAAAAATTGCCATGTTTCTCTGATCTGCAGGTAGCAAAGGATTCAGCTTTATCTAATCAATTTCAAGCTTTTTCTAAAGATAAAGCTAGCTAATAAGAAAAAAAAAAAAACAGATGCAAATCTCTTTCCTTACTCTGTTTCTCTCAAATCACAAATTGTTTTAGAAGACAACATAGCTACCTTACTCATACTGTAGATAGCACTATTAACTAAAGAGACCCAATAATTCTATATGCATTCATGGATTAATAGGATTCAACTCTTTCTGGATGAATGAATTTCTGAGCAGTTTCTTTGACCTTTTCCTAGACAATCAGCAAGAGAAGGTCATTTATTCCAATCAGCAAAAACAGCTGAAATCTCAGCAGTCTCATATGTAAAAATCTTTTGCTGTCCTTTTGTGACAGTTTCTCAAGACTCCTTGTGATCAGCTTACTTCCCTTTGTATTTCTCAATTCTTTTTTTTTTCACAGTTTCTTTTCTGGCTTCTTATATCGTCTAATGGTCTAAATCATAGTCCTCCAATGATCAGTGATAATCGCTTACCTTTGAGGCAGAACTCAAAAAATACAAGTTTCTGATATCAAAGTAATAAATCTTTTTCTTTCTAACCATAACCTCCAGGTATTTAATATCTAATTCTATTAGTGATAAACTTTGAAAACAGTTGCATACAAAGGAAGTGATGGACCACATTGCTCTTGAAATTCCTTGTCTTTTGGTTTTGTGATTTCTATTGCATCCTTCCCAAGAGTTTTAACTAGCCTGTAAAGTCTTTAAATAAAAAAAAGTTGTATCATAGAAATCAAAGACAGAAAAAAATGCCAAAGATAGGCACACATGCCCATACTTGGGTTTTCTCATTTTATGGATGAGAAACTTGTGAGAGAATTTATATGACTTATCTAAGGTTGTATAGGTAACTACTAGCAGCATCAAAAAGAAAAGTCAGTTCTATGGCTTTCAGTTTAATTACATGTTTAGAGTCTTTTTTCTATTCATTCATACATTGAACAAATACATTAAAATCAAAAGTGATTTAAAAAAACCTATAAAGTGAAGAAGGTTTGAGAATGTGACCTCTAAAGTTCTATGTTTATGTATATGAAAAGATTTGGTCAATAATTTCCCAATGTTTTATATAATAAGGGTTTCATTTGGTATGTAATATACTATACTATGTGTGCATGTGTTATACCATGACCATTTGTAATCATATTTTTTAAAATGTAAATTTGTGGTTTTTCTTGGTCAGATTATACAAATAACATCATTATCAAAAAATCAAATAAAATTCACCACTATTTAAAATATATATATTCTACTATGTGTAATTATAAATAAATGACAGAACTCAGGAGGTTTGGATTCCCTTAAATAACAATAACAAATGTTAAGATTAAAAACATGCAGTTAAGTAGATTCAACTATAATTATGCAAACTAAACTAAGTAAAATAGTATAGCATGCAAATGTATTCAAAATCAATATCTATAGATGGCGAAGTAAAGCCAGGAAGCTTTTCCAGCTTTCCCAGTTTCTCTCAAAAAACAAATGAAACCAGGCCTCTGAACAGTGCCTGATGGAATGAAACTACTCTTCAGCTCAAGATAGAGTGGAAAAATTCAATAAAAGTCAGTCTCATTGGAGTGGAAAGGGAGTTCACCCTCCTCCAATAGACTCTAGGAAAGTTGGTGAAAGGGTCTTAATGGCAGTAAATCAGCAACTAAGACCCACAGTCCTAGCTAAGTAGAGAAGCAAATCAGTGGGGTAGCTTACAATCCCAGCTTAGAAGGAAAAGTCTGGGGGAAAAGGCTGTTTCCTGAAAAAAGCAGACAAAACTACCCCTGACAAACACAAGGGATTCCTGTGCTCAAAGCCAAGGGGCAGAGCTACATAGGAAGGTTAGGATAGTGCCCCCTTTACTGCAGAAGCAGAGCTTAGTCATAAAAAAAGGAAATACTAAAAGAAAAGCAAAGAAAATGAGCAAAACAAACAAAAAAAGATCCTTGATCACAGGAAGCTACTATGATGAAAGGACAGACCAAAACAGAAACTCAGATAAGGACAAAATAGGCACAGAAAAAATCTCAGAGTGATATGAATTGGTCTCACGTTCAAAGAGGATTCTTGGAAGTGCTCATAAAAGACTTTAAAAAGCAAATATGAGAGGTAGAAGAAAAAATGAGAAAATAAATGAGAGATATGCATGAAAGAGCCAACAGCTTGGAAAGGGAAGAAAAAAAAATGTCTGAAGAAAGAAACTCTTTAAAAATAGAATTAGCCAGATAGAAAAAGAAATAGAAAAGCTAAGTGAAGAAAATCAAATATTAAAAACTAGAACTGGCCAAATGGAAGCTAATGATTCTGTGAGACAACAAGAATCAGTCAAACTAAAAAAGGTTGAAAAAATGGAAAATGGAAAATGCCTCACCTGGAAAATAGACACAGAAGAGACAATTTAAAAATTAGTGGCCTACCTGAAGACCATTATCCAAAAAAGAGACCAGATATCATTCTGCCAGAGATAATTAAGAAGGGGGGAATGGCAGAGGCAAAATAACAGAGAGGAGACACATCATCTTCTGTGTTCTTCCTTTATCCCTCAAATTAATAGCAAGGTAAGGCCTTTTGCTTGGTTTTGGAGTGACAGAACCCACCCATAAATATTTGGAGTGTAACAAATTTCCAGCAAAAGATAATTTAGAAGATCATCAGAATGGGTCTGTTTCAATCACACATGGTTAGGGCAGGCCAAGCACAGGCAGCCATGGGGAAACTGCAGTGCAGGTAGTGCAAAGATTCAGGACAGTGTGGGATACAACTGCCAGGGAATCTGACAGGAGGAATATACAGTAGTTTTGGCTATTCTAGCCTGGCTGTAATTCAGCATATCAGCAGATTAGTTGTAAAATATCCAACATAAATACAAAAGGTAAATTAGGAACTCCCAAATCCCAGAATATCAGGATGTGTCCATGCCCATCCAGCATCAGAAGTTAGTCAGCACTGAACCAGCATAGCCATTGTCATTTGTATAAAAAACGTGGACAATCTCCCTTTGCCATAAGAGGGGTCTCAACCTTTTAAAAAATGTGCAAAAGATCCAAAAGAACTATGGTCATAGATAGTTTTTATGAAGAAAGAGAAAAACAGATTTCAAATGCTGAGGACACTAAAAGCAGATTGTCTCCACATGAAACCCAAAAGGGTGATATTAATTGTTCCCCTCTCACAAAATTCTCTTGGAATAATTTAAAAAGATATTAAAATAGATTTAGAAGAAAAATGGACAAAGGGAATGAGAACTTTAAAAGAGGGTTTGGAAAAGGAAACACAGAAATTATCTAAAAAAAACTCTTTACAAAATACATTTAGTGAAATGGAAAAAGCATATAACTCCTTACAAAATAGAGTTGACAAAATGGGAAAACAACTCCTTGAAAAACAAAATTTGTGAAATATATATTTAAAAAAACTCTTTTAAATTAGAATTTGTGGAGGCAGAACCAAGATGGCAGAGTGCAGACATGACTCTCTGTGACCTCCTCTGAACTTCTCTCAAACCAACAGCAGATTAAAC
>JAJPUD010003637.1:166570-236577 GCA_023553655.1 Myrmecobius fasciatus | reverse complement strand
TGAAGAAACCAAATTATCACTCTTTGCAGATGACATGATGGTATACTTAGAGAACCCTAGAGACTCAACTAAAAAACTACTAGAAACAATTCACAACTTTAGCAAAGTGGCAGGATACAAAATAAATCCACATAAATCATCAGCATTTTTATATATTACCAATAAAGTTCAGCAGCAAGAGATACAAAAAGAAATTCCATTCAAAATAACTGTTGATAGTATAAAATATTTGGGAATTTATCTGCCAAGGGATAGTCAGGAACTATATGAACTAAACTACAAAACACTTTCCACACAAATCAAATCAGACCTACTCAATTGGAAAAACTTAAAATGCTAATGGGTAGGACGAGCGAATATAATAAAAATGACAATACTACCCAAACTAATTTACTTATTTAGTGCCATACCAATCAAACTCCCAAGAAATTATCTTACAGATCTAGAAAAAATAGTAGCAAAGTTCATTTGGAAAAACAAAAGGTCAAGAATTTCAAGGGGATTAATGAAAAAAAAGGCTGACAATGGTGGACTTGCTGTACCAGATCTAAAACTATATTATAAAGCAGCGGTCATCAAAACCATTTGGTACTGGCTAAGAAATAGAGTAGTCGATCAGTGGAATAGGATAGAATCACAAGACAAACTAGGCAATAACTATAGCAATTTGGTTTTTGATAAACCCAAAGACCCCAGCTTTTGGGATAAGTATTCACTATTTGACAAAAACTGCTGGGAAAACTGGAAACTAGTGTGGAAGAAATTAGGGCTTGACCCACATCTAACACCACATACCAAGATAAGATCTAAATGGGTTCATGATCTGGATATAAAGAGTGATAGTATAAGTAAATTAGAGGAATGTAATATAGTTTACCTCTCAGACCTATGGAGATGGAATAAATTTATGTCCAAAGAAGAACTGGAACTCTCAATTGAAAACCAGATAGATAACTTTGACTATATTAAGTTAAAAAGTTTTTGTACAAACAAAATCAATGCAGACAAGATTAGGAGGGAAGCAATAAATTGGGAAATCATCTTTACATTCAAGGGTTCTGGTAAAGGTCTCATCTCTAAAATATATAGAGAATTGTCTCATATTTATAAAAATTCAAGCCATTCTCCAATCAATAAATGGTCAAAGGATATGAACAGACAATTTTCAGAGGATGAAATTAAAACTATTTATAGTCATATGAAAAGGTGCTCCAAATCACTATTGATCAGAGAAATGCAAATCAAGACAACCCTGAGATACCACTTCACACCTGTCAGATTGGCTAAAATGACAGGAAAAGTTAATGATGAATGTTGGAGGGGATGTGGGAGGGCAGCGACACTGATGCATTGTTGGTGGAGCTGTGAACGGATCCAGCCATTCTGGAGAACAATTTGGAGCTATGCTCAAAAAGTTATCAAACTGTGCATACCCTTTGACCCAGCAGCATTTCTATTGGGCTTATATCCCAAAGAAATCATAAAGGAAGGAAAAGGCCCCACATGTGCAAGAATGTTTGTGGCAGCCCTTTTTGTAGTGGCTAGAAACTGGAAATTGAATAGATGCCCTTCAATTGGAGAATGGCTGAATAAATTATGGTATATGAATGTTATGGAATATTATTGTTCTGTAAGAAATGACCAGCAAGATGATTTCAGAGAGGCCTGGAGAGACTTACATGAACTGATGCTGAGTGAAATGAGCAGAACCAGGAGATCATTATACACGGCAACAACAGAATGATGATCAATTCTGATGGACATGGCTCTCTTCAACAATGAAATGTTTCAAACCACCTCCAATTGTTCACTGAAGAAAGCCATATACACCCAGAGAGAGGGATGTGAAATGTGGACCACAACATAACATTCTCATACTCCTTGATTGATGTTTGCTTACATTGTGTTTCCTTTATCTGATATATCGTTTGTGTAGACAAGATTTTTCTTGCACAACAACGACAAATTTGGAAATATGTATACATATATTCGATTTGCCAATATTTTAACATAATTAACATGTAGTGGATATCCTGCCATCTAGGGGAGGGGTGGGGAGTTGGGGGAAAAACTTGTAACAGAAAGCTATGTAAGGGCTATTGTTGAGAAATTACCCAAACATATGTTATGCAAATAAAATTAAATTAAATTAAAAAATTAAATTAAAAAAAATAAAAAACAAAAAATAAATAAATAAATAAATATTGCTCTGATTCAAGAAGCATTGGCTGTGATCTGAGGACCATTTAATATAAACTTTCCATCCATTCAACAATAATTCCAAGAGGTAGTTTGTATTGTTTTTTTAGCTACTACTTCCAAGCTTGAATTTTCCCCCCAAAAAGCAGATGAAATATTTGTGTGGGTGGATGTCAAAGAAAGAGTGTTGGGGACAATATCAAAAACAAATTCTTTGGGTGTCTGAAGTATCCTTCATTTGGAGGAGAGGGGAAGTGAGAGGACAATAGTCTCTGAACCTACATTCATTTTTGGAGTCTAATGAACACAGCAATGGTCTGAGAATCAAAAAACTTTTTTTTCCAATCTAAGTTTCACTACTAATTCACAATAAGGTCCAATATAAGTTATTTCTCCTATCTAACCTTAGTTTCTCCTGTAATGGAAACAGAAATATTTGGACAAAATTCTCAAAATATTGTCTAGTGTAAAGAGTAATATCAGGGGGGCAGCTAGGTGGCGCAGTGGTTAGAGCACCAGCCCTGAAGTCAGGAGGACCTGAGTTCAAATGTGATCTCAGACACTTAACATTCCCTAGCTGTGTGACCCTGGGCAAGTCACTTAACCCCAATTGCCTCAGCAAAAAGCAAAAAAAAAAAAAAAAGAGTAATATCAGGAATCAGGAAAGAATCAGGAGACCTTAATTTTAGTCATGGTTTTGCTCTAATTAGCCAAGAGACAATCTTAAAGCTCATTTTTAGCACTAAATATCTGAGCCTAGTTATTTCACATAAGTAACTTCATTTAGGTTTCAATTTACAAACATAGTCAGTTGAAGAGGTTGAACCTAATGATACCATTGAGTTCCAGTGGGAGGAAGATTTATTGGCAAAATAGATGGAAAGACAGTTCCATTGAGAGCCCCCTAGAGCGCTAAACTTTTGTAGAGTAAGAGTAAGTAGTCACTAATCTGCTATAAATGGCACCAATGAAAATTATAGGTTCATAGTGTCAAAGATTTTTTTTTATTAAAGCTTTTTATTTGTATAACATATGTATGGGTAGTTCCCCAGCGTTGATCTTTACATAGCTTTCCATTACAAATTTTACCCCCAGTCCCCTCCCCTCCCCTAGATGGCAGGAAGTCCACTACATGTTAATAATGTTGAAATGCTTGATAAGTTATGCAAGAAAAATCCTATCTACAAAAAAAAAAAAGAATCAGAGAAAGGCAACACAATGCAAGCAAATGTCAATAGAGATCATGAAAATGTTACGTTGTGGTCCATATTTCATATCCCTCTCTCTGGGTGTATATGGTTTTCTTCAGTGCACAATTGGAACTGGTTTGAGACAATTCTTTGTTGTAGAGAGTCATGTCCATCAGAATTGATCATCATGTAATACTGTTGTTGCTGTGTATGATGATCTCCTGGTTCTGCTCGTTTCACTCAGCATCAGTTCATGCAAGTCCCTCCAGGCCTCTCTGAAATCATCCTGCTGGTCGTTTCTTACAGAGCAATAATATTCCATAACATTAATATACCATAATTTATTCAGCCACTCTCCAATTGATGGGCATCCCTTCAGTTTCCAGTTTCTAGCCATAGTGTCAAAGATTTAAAGCTTGAAGAGAATGTCTTGTTGAACTCCCTCACTTTACAGATAAGGAAACTGAGGATCAGAAAGTTTAAGTTACTTATCAAATATAGAAAGACTTGGATGGTGCTACTTTTCCAATGTCACATAATCAGTAAGAAGCAGTCAAGAATTAAACTCCATATCCTCTGACTATATTTTTTCCAAAGTACAAACACACCCAATGTTAGGCATTTCAACATAAGAAATTCTTCCATTGTATTAAGCTTTGTGCAGCCATTCTGAAGATAAATAATTTCTAGTAAAATCTTCCTTCTTATAAAGAGTACAGCACCTAAATTTCCCTGAGGAAAAGGGCGTGGGGAGGGAAGAGGATTTGGGAGAGTGAGAAAAGGCATTTTAATTGAATTGGTTTGAAGAAAATTAAGTGCATTATGAATGAGCTGAAATTATTCTTCACATTTACAAGGTGCTTTATACAAAGTTTCTTTCAAACTGTACATAGTATATATTTATTTTCTCATTTGAGGATTGAAAGAAAGAAGCATCATTTTTTATTTCCATTATCAGATGAAGAAACTGAGACATGGGATCATTAAATGATTTATTCAAAGTTGCTCAGGAAGCAAGTGGCAATGTCAGGTCTTGAACCTAGGCTGCTGAGCTCCAGCTTCAGCCCTCAAACCAGTACATCAGGGTGCAAATCTCTTTCAGTTCCCATTTTCCCTAAGAATGAAGTTATCACTTCATTCCTGTCCTTGAATGAGTGCTGAATGAATAGTTTTCCTAAAGTTATGGGGTAGAGGAGAAAAAGGATATAAGGAAAAATAAATCTTCAAAGCCTTCTTTTAACTTAGTCCTTGAATTTCACTTAGGAACTGCACATAAAAGACCTTCAGGCATCTGACTCAGTGAAAGTCACACACTCTCCTCTGCAACATGATCCAATTAAAAGGACATTGGACCAGGAACTTGGATCCTATTCTTTGTTCTATCATGGACTTGCTGTGTGACCTTTAGCAAGGTTTCTAGGATTTAGTCAGCATATGTAGAAAATGATATTAGAAAGGCTATATGATTGCTTTTTTCTTCCAATTCTAAATTTCCATTTTAAGGTCTTGTCCAGATCTAACATTCTATGGGGGTTCAGTTATGGTTTCAGGAGCTATTGACTCCATTCTGCTGCCACTGGTAGGCATATCTAAATGAAGGCAGTAAGGATCTAGCCATGAACAAATCCCCAAGAGACAGACAAATTGTAGTCTCCCTGAAATGAGTTTTTAAATGCCACCAGAATTTAAGAATATTAATAACAATAAAAAAGAATGTAAATGTTTCACACTCCCCCCTCATCACTGCTGAGTTTTCCATTTCATTTGTTTTCACTAGAATGATTTGCTCCATTCATTCTGCATCAGCAATGCTTACAAGAAATATGAGAGGAAATAAATTTACCACAGACATTATACACCATGCTGCAGTAATTACAAATTGCTATCTTGAAAGCTTCCTGAGGTATTTTGAAATATATGAATGCATAATGTTCTGTGTACCAAAAAAATTGAGGAGAAAAGAAGGATTAAAGAAAATAGAAAAGGAGAAAAAAGGCAAAGAAAGCAAGAAAAATACAGAATGGTAGAAAGGGAATAGAAAAGTAGGTATAAAGGAAAGGAATGGAAAATGAAGAAAGAAACAAAGAAACAGAGAGTGAGAGAGAAAGAGAGAGAAAGAAAGAAAGAGAAAGAAAGAGAAAAAAGAAAGAAAGAAAGAAAGAAAGAAAGAAAGAAAGAAAGAAAGAAAGAAAGAAAGAAAGAAAGAAAGAAAGAAAGAAAGAAAGAAAGAAAGGAAGGAAGGAAGGAAGGAAGGAAGGAAGGAAGGAAGGAAGGAAGGAAGGAAGGAAGGAAGGAAGGAAGAAAGGAAGAAAGGAAGAAAGGAAGGAAGGAAGGAAGGAAGGAAGGAAGGAAGGAAAGGAGGAAGGAAGGAAGGAAGGAAGGAAGAAAGGAAGAAAGAAAAAGAAAGAAAAAAAGAAAGAAATATAATTAACAAAGAAGGAAGGAAGGAAGGAAGGAAGGAAGGAAGGAAGGAAGGAAGGAAGGAAGGAAGGAAGGAAGGAAGGAAAGGAGGAAGGAAGGGAGGAAGAATGGATACCAATTTTAAAAATTAAATTTGCTTTAAATACCAGGATGAAAAGTGTTGCTCTAAAATTTTTAGTGACTCCCATTGCCTCTAGAAGGAAATATAAACTTTTTATGTTATAGATGTGGAATCATGCAAAACATATTAGTCATGTTGTGAAAGAGGAAATAAAATACCAGGAAAAAAGTATGCTTCAATCTGTATTCAAATTCCATGACTTCTTTCTTTTGCAGTAAATAGCATTTTCAAAATTAAGTCCTTCAGAATTATATTGGATCATTATATTGCTAGGAATAGCTAAATCATTACTAGTTTGATCATCATCACTGTTACTGTATACAATGTTGTCCTGATTCTGCTCTCTTCACTTCATACTAGTATAGGTAAATCTTTCCAGATTTTCTGAAACCAACATCATTTCTTGCAGCATAATAATAATCCTTCCCAGTCATATACCTCAACTTGTTCAACTATTCTCCAATTCATGGGCATCCCCTCAATTTTCAATTCTTTGCCACCACAAAAAGGGCTGCTATAAATATTTTTGTACATATAATTTCTTTTCCTTTTTTTTTACTTCTTTGGAATACAGACCTAGTAGTGGCATTGCTAGGTTAAAGAGTATATGCACAGCTTTATAATCTTTTGGAAATACTTGCAAACTGCTCTCCATAATGATTGGATCATCAGTCCACAACTCCATCAACAATGCATCAGTGTCCCAACTTTTTCACATCCTCTCAAATGCTCATTATTTTTTTCTGTTATATTATAAACAATCTGATAATTTTAAGGAAATACCTCAGAGTTGTTTTAACTTGCATTTATCTAATCAGTAGTGGTTTAGAACATTTTTTCATATTATCATAGGTAGTTTTGAGTTCTCCATCTGAAAACTTCCTGTTCATATATATATTTTGAACATCTATCAATTGGGTAATGACTTGTGGTTTTATAAATTTGACTCAGTTCTCTATATATTTGAGAAATGAGTCTCTTAGAGAAATTTTCCCTATTTTCTGATTTCTTTCTAATCTTTGCTGCATTTGGTTTTGTTTCTGCAAAACCATTTTAATTTGATGTAATCGGAATTATCCATTTCATTTTGTAATATTCTCTATCTCCTGTTTGGTGATAAATTCTTCCTTTATCCATATATCTGGGAAGTAAGTTATTCCATGCTCCCTTAATTTGTTTATGGTATCACCCTTTATGGACACCTAAGTAGTGCAAGGATAGACCCTTTATGTACACTTAAGTAGTGCAAGGATAGAGTGCTAGTCTTAGAGTGGGGAAGACTTATCTTCCAGAGTTCAAATATGGCTCTAGACAATAACTGTGTGACTCTGAGAAAGTCACTTAACTCTGTTTATCTCAGTTTTCACATCTGTAAAATGAGTTGGAAAAGGAAATAACCATTCCAGTATTTTTTCCAAGAAAATCCCAGACAGGGTCACAAAGAGTCCAACATAACTGAAACTACTCAACAACAAAAATAAATGACTTTTACATACCCATGGATCCATTTTGATCTTATGTTAGTTTACAGTGTGAAATGTTGCTCTACATCTAATTTCTCCCAATCATTTTCCAATTTTCCCAGCAATTTTTGTTAAATAATGAATTCTTGTCCCCAAAGCTCAAATCAAATCAAACATTAAATTATTATGGTTATTTACTACTGTGCATTGTGTGCCTAATCTTTTTTAACTTATTATAATTTTTTCTAATTGCATGTAAAGATAGTTTTCAACATTCATCTTTGAAAATTTTGAGCTCCAAATGTTTTTTCCTCCCTCTCTTTACTCTCCAATTCCCAAGATGGCAAATAATTTGATATAAGTTATACATGTACAACCATGTTAAATATATTTCCACATTAACCATATTCTAAAAGAAGATTTAGAACAAAAAACAAAAACAAAAACAAAAAAAAGTTAGTGTGCTTCAATCTGCATTCAGACTCTGTAGTTCTTTCTCTAGTTGTTGATGGCATTTTCCATCTTTGGAATTCTCTTGGATCCTTGCATTGCTGAGAAAAGCAAAATCTTCCATAATTGATGATCATACAATATTGCTATTACTGTATACAATATTTTCCTGGTTCTGCTGACTTCACTCAGCAACATTTCATGCAAGTTTCTCCAGGTTTTTCTGAAATCTGAGTGCTCATCATTTCTTATTGCACCAGAGTATTCCATTACATTCATATGCCTATTCATAAGCTATTCCCCAATTGATGAGTATTGACTCAATTTCCAAATCTTTGTAACCACAAAAAAAAGCTGTTACAAAAATTTTTATACATATGAGTCCTTTCCCCTTTTTTATGATCTCTTTGTGATATAAACCCATATTGACATAGCTAGTTGGCATGCCCAGTCTTATAGCCCTTTTGGCTATAAATTGTTCTCCAAAAAGTTGAATCAGTTCATAATTCCATTCACAATGTATTTGTGTTGCAATTTTTCTCCAACATTTATCATTTTCCTTTTCTATCATATTAGCCAATCTGATAAATATGAAGTGGTACCTCAGAGTCATTTTAATTTGCATTTCTCTAATCAATAGTGATTTGGAGCATTTCTTCATTATGACTATAGATAGCTTTAATTTCTTCCTCTGAAAACTATTTTTTCATATTCTTTGACCATTTATCAATTGGGGAATGACTTGTTTTCTCATAAATTTGACTCAGTTCTCTATGTATTTAAGAAGTGACACCTTTATCAGAAACACTAATTATAAAAATTGTTTCCCAGCTTTCTGCTTCCCCTGTAATCTTGGTTACACTGGTTATGTTTATGCAAAAACTTTAATATAATGTAATCCAAATGAACCATTTTTCATTTTATAATGTCCTTTATCTCTTTTTTAGTCATAAATTCTTCCTTTCTTCATAGAGCTGACAGGTAAACTATTGTTTGCTCTCCTAATTTGCTTATGGTGTCACCATTTACATCTAAATCAGGTACCTATTTCAACCTTATCTTGGTAGAGGGTGTGAGATGTTTATCTATGCCTAGTTTCTGCCATATTATTTTCCAGTTATGTTTCATAGGTTTTGTGAAATAGAAATTTCTTATCCTAGAATCAGGAGTCTTTGATTTTATGAGTTTGTCTAACCTATTCCACTGATTACCATGCCACTGATCCACCACCATTCCTTAGCCGGTACCAGATTATTTTGATGCTTAACCTTCTATAATACAGTTTGATATTTGATATGCCAGGCCACGTTTCTTCACTTTTTTATTGATTCCCTTTATATTTTTTATTCTTTTAGATGAATTTTGTTATTTTTCTCTAGTTCTATAAAAATATTTTTGGTAGTTTAATTGGCATGACACTAAAGTAAATTAATTTAGGTGGAATTATCATTCTTATTATATTAGTTTGACTTACCCATGAGCAATTAATATTTTTCTAGTTGTCTCAGTCTGAAAATGTTTCATAATTATGTTCATATAACTTATGAGTTTGTCTTGGCAGGTAGACTGCCAAGTACTTTATATTGCCATAGTTATAATAAATGGAATTTCTCTTTCTATTTCTTGCTGCTGGGCTTTATTGGTAAAAATATAGAATTGATAGTGATTTATATGGCTTTACAGTCTGAAACTTGACAGAAATTGTTATTTCAACTAATTTTTAGTTGATTCCCTAGGATTCTCTAAGTATGCCAATCTGCAAAGAATGATAGCTTTGTTTCTGTGTTGCCTATTCTAATTCCTTCAATTTCTTTTTTCTTCTTTTATTACTGTAGCTAGCACTTCTACTACAATATTGAATTATAAAGATGATCGTGGACATCCTTGCTTCATCCCTGATTTTATCAGGAAGATTTCTAGCTTATCCTCATCATAGGTGATGTTAGCTGATAGTTTCAGATAAATACTACTTATCAATTTAAGAAAAGCTCCATTAATTCCTATGCTTTCTAATGTTTTTCAGAGGAATGAGTGTGGTAAAAAAAATATAAATCTTTCAGCATGATATTTAAAGCACAATTTAACTTTTCTTAATATCCCATTTCCCACACTATATTCTAGTCAGACTCAACCATAAGATATATCCTGAACTTTGCATTTCCTCTCATCTCCCATCTCTATTCCTTCACACAGACCCATAATGTACTTTCTAGGCTCTGCTTTTTTTTTGCCACTTCTTACAGGAAACTTTTACTGATGCTTCAATTCTTTCTACTCCCTCTCCCTTCAAATCATTTTGTATTTCCTTATTCCTATATTTGTTATATTCCTCTTATAGAATATATACCCATTGAAAACAATCTGCTTAATTTTTTTTCCTATCTTTTTTTTCAATCTTGGTATCATCAGTTTCTAGTACAGTACCTGCCACATAATAGATGACCGATAAAATGTTTCTTTAATAAATAAAGGATGGATGAAAAGGCTGGAAAGAAGGAAGATTTTCAAACATTAAAAAGGCATTTCTAGATCTGATTGCAATTAGAACTTTTGGACTTTTTGGGAATCTATTCAGGGCCATTTATAGCAAATGAGTACCAGTGGATCCCCAGAAATAATGATAGGACTCATGAAAATGTAAGCAATATCAGGATGGTGGATTTCCAGCTAGGATTTAGGCATATCAAATGTAATCAAAAGTGGTATATGTGGTTAGACCATGAATCTAAGACCCTTTCCACAACCTTCTACAATCTGTTATTTATAACAGAGGCAGAGAAAATGCCTACCAAGTGAATTTCTAGGATTTTGGACAATCAGAGTAGTTATGTTCCAGGGCTTTCAGTGCTTTTAAAGTATGCGTATGTCTGTTTGGTGGTTGGGAGAGGAAGGCCAGGAGATAAAAAGGGGGAGTAATTCAAATTTGGACTCTTTCTGGTGATTAGGAAGAGAAATGTAGAAATGTTGAAGAGAGAGAAAATCCTAGTGCATTGTCTTTGAAGTAAGTTGGGTGAAAAGAGAATTCAGGTACACTGGTACCTCAGTACTCTTTGCTAATTGGTTCCAGAAGGCATGATGAGGGGCAAAAAGGAAGAATACTGAACAAATCTTTCCCATAAGTAGTACATACACACTGTCTCTTAACATCCAGTTCCCCAAAGGGGCAAATAGGTTTTCCAAATGCAGAGGGAAAAGCTAGTCTAGCCCAAATGGCCTCCCTTCTGAATCCCACTCACTTTCTGAGAACCTCGACCTTTATTCTCTCCCTCTACTTTCCAAACTTCTTTTGTATGGGGAGACTGGAAGGGCACCTAAATATGGAGGCAGAAGTTATAGTCCCACACCCTCCACTACCCAGAGATGCAGTGCCCAGGACTCAGAACTGCTGGGAGTCCTGGGTCCTCTGCTGCCATCATTGAAGAGAAAGCTGTTATTGTGTTGGAAGTATACTGCTACTGCCTGGGCTCCTGCTGCTGCTTGCATCACTACCACTGCTCCTGCTCCTCCTGCTGAGCAAACAGGCAGCTTGGTGCCCCTTCAAGTACTGCTATTTTGGGAGCCAGACGACTATTCAGCCAACATTGTTTTGCAGGAAATGCCCCATAACCTGTGCCAGTGTGCACACCCTCAGCATCATGTGTTCCAACCTGCCAGTCATATGCAATGCTTCCGTCGTTGGGGAGGAGCTACCCATGGCCTAGAGGAATAGTAGCAGGGACAAGGGCTGGGCAGTATGCTTGGTCAGCCTTGCATCTCTAATGCTCAACCAAGTCAATAACCAAGTTCAGGAAGTACTAAACAAGCTGAAGCATTTTTATTGGGAAATGTGTCAAATACCAAATTCAAGGAATTTCAAAGCAGACAAGTGCCACGGTATCACTTGTATATTCAATTACCCAGCATTTGTTAAGTACCTACTGCATACAAGACTCTGTGCTCATTGGTAGGGCTCTAAAAATGAACTAAAGGAGCTTATAATTTAATTGAAAGGGGGAAGATTCCAAGATACACAAATCAAGTAATAACTATATATGTAAATGCTCAAATTAGGCTGAAAAATAAGAGCTAAGAATAACCAAAAACAATGTTGGGAAGGTTTTAGAAAGGAAAAAGTTTAAAAAGGATTAAAGTAAATAAAAATATAGCATAAGGTGAGAAGGTATATATTGAAGCTTGTCTAGTTTCAATAATATGTAGACCTCCTTTTGAGCCTGCCCAGTTTTACTAATATAGATTCTGCTGCTGTGCCCTATCACATGGGGGAGGGGGGAAATACCCTTTAAAATTTAAAAAAAAGACTTTAAAATTGGTGGGACAAAGAGGGTCTCTTTTCCCTATTCTTTTCTGCTGTGTTCTTTTTGGAAACACTTCTCTGCTGCATCCAGAAAGTGATGATGTTTACCCACAGCATGGGTCCCATGAACTGGATAGAGAGAAAGGAAGGGCTTTCTATTCCCTATTTGCTCTTCCTTTACACTGACTCCAAAAAGTCGATCTGTGATGTGTTTGTTTTGTGTTCCTCAGTTTCACCTATTAGGGGTGTTCCTTAAAGCACTAGGAGTTTCAGTCATGACACTGTAGTCATCCAAGCTGACATTTATCTGCTAAAGAATTGTCTTTGGGTCTGACCATTCAACTAGATGAATCCACCGAATTATTTTGTTATCTAGCCAACATTTTTCTATCTAGTCCACAAAGACAGAATAATACAGTATGCCAAATATCATGTTGAAATTCATTTCTACAGTGTTCCAGCATTTATTAGAACACACCCAGTACATAACAAGCATTTAGAAGGTTGTTAATAGAATGTAATCTAAAAATAAAACAAATGAGCTAAATCAGTGAGTAATCCTCTATTGTGTTAGATAAGGCATCTAGGCAAACAGCCTCACCGAGAATGATGGGAAAGACCAGTCAATGACAGAAGAGGGTACTAGTTAAGGATACATGATAACAGACCTGAAAAAAAAAGTATTTTTGTCATTAGAAGAAAAATACTACATTTGGTGGGAATTCATTGGTCTGATTCCTGGCTAGGTATTAAAGTTCTATACAAGGATGCATTGATCTTAATATTGTTATTAGCTGTGTGAAATTGGAAAAAAATCACTTAACTGCTATAGTCCTCCATTCCCTCACTGATAAAATGAAGTGATAAGATTAGGTGATATCCAAATTCCTTCTAGTCCAATTTATTAGTAGCAAAGCAAGTAACAATAACTCAATCAAAACAGAGCTCAAAAGAAGAAGAGGCAAAAGTTTATTGTCCTAGATATGAGCAGGAGAATCAGACAGTGATATTCAGGAATGGAAATAAAAAATCAGAATAATGGTTAAAGACCCATTCTGAGCCAAGAACGCCTGGATTCAATTACCACCTGAATAGTATATGTCATTTTAATTTCTCTGTGTCAGTTTCCCTCTAATAAAATGATGAGGATAGACTTCATGATTTTTTAAAATAATATTTTATTTTTCTCCAATAACATGTAAAAACAATTTTAGACTTTTTTTGAAATTTGAAGTTCCAAATTTGATCCTTCCCTCCCTCTACTCTTCCTCCCTGAAATAGAAAGCAATCAGATATAGGTTATACATGTGCATCAAGCAAAACATTTCCATAAAATCATTTTGTACAAGAAGACTTAGGAGGAGAGGAGAAGAAGAAAGGGAAGAGTGAGAGAAAGGAGGAGGTATAGAGAGACAGATACACATATACAGAGAGAGGGAGAGAGAGAGAGAAAGAGAGAGAGAGAGAAAGAGAGAGAGAAAAAGAGAGAGGGGGGGATTCAAGTCTGAATTTTAAAAAAATCAGTTCTTTTTTTTTGGAAATGGATAATATTTTTCCTTTTTTTCTCAATAGTATTTTATTTTCCAATTGCATGTAAATATAGTTTTCAGCATTCATTTTTTGTAAGATTTTGAGCGTGGATAGCATTTTCCATAAATCTTTCAGAATTTTCTCAGATCATTTTATTGCTAAGAGCTGAGTCATAGTTCATCAAACAAAGCTGTTACTACTATGTACAATGTTTTTCTTAGTTTTTCTCACTTCATTTTGTATCAGTTTGTGAAAATCTTTGCAGGGTTTTCTGAACTCATACAGATTATCATTTCTTATAGCACAGTAATATTTCATTATAATCACATACCACAACTGGTTCAGCCATTTCCCAATTCATGGGCATCCCCTCAACTTAAAATTATTTGCCACCACATAAAGAGGTGCTATAAATAGTTTTGTACATGTAGGTCCTTTTTCTTTTTTATTATCTCTGGATACAGACTTAATGGTGGTTCTGCTGGGTCAAAAGGCATACACGATTTTATAACCTTTTGGACATAGTACCAAATTGCTCTCTAGAATAGTTGGATCAGTTCACAACTCCATCTAGCAGTACATTAGTGTTCCAGTTTTCCCACATCCCCTCCAATATTTGTTAGTTTCTTTTTTTGTGTGTCTTAGTAGCCAATCTGATACAAATGACATGGTACCTCAGAGATTCTATGATGTCTAAATTCTCTTCCAACTCTAAATCTATGAGCCTAAGAAACAAGACAAGAGCTTGAAACTAGAGAAATTACAAAGAGTTCGATTCCATGCTGTAATATTATTCTGATTTTATGGTCAAGAATAATGCTGCCAGGTGCTCAGAAAGAAGAAGAATCGGGTTTTGAACCAAGGGTCCCTGATTCTTAATTCAGTGTTCTTCTCTCCATGCTACCTCTTATGAGAAGTCTGTGGAACAAAGCCCTGCCACATAAAACTTGTCATCTGTTGATGATGACCTGAAAGCAAGTAGCTGGGCTATGATACTAATGATCTGACCCAAGCAGATTTAATGAAGGAGCCTTAGGCATCTCCTCCAAGAGATTTCTTAATTCTTTAGGGATAGATTTATGATCCCAAATATAGTCTTTTGTTATTTGGAAAATGTGGATTTATATCATCCTGAAGTATATTATATAAACTGAAATTTAATTTAGATCTTAGAATCCTGCCTATTTTTCATTCTTATTATAGTATTCAATAACATTAGCATATTTTTTTCAAGTAAAGATTGTCTTAAAGACAGATGCATGGAAAATGGCCAAAGGTATTAATAATTGTGTATTATAGTGCACACTGTAGTCAATGATTCAAAACAAAGTTTATTACATTTTTACTATATATTTTAGCCCATTAACAATAATGACTTACATTCATAAAAGGGACCAAGTTTACGGTGATGAAAATAAGCAAGGGGAGAATAATTATGTAAGGCAGGAAAGATAGCCAGTCAGGGTTAAGGGGTTGATAGAATCATAAAATCTCAGAATTTAGTAAACATCCAAAAGTCTCTCTGGGGGAGTTAGATGGTACAGTGAATAGAATGCCAGACATGAGTCAAGAAGACCTGAGTTCAAATTGCCCTCAAGTACTTGCCAGCTATGTGACCCTGTGCAAGTCACTTAACTGTGTTTGCCTCAGTTCCCTCATCTGTAAAATGAGTTGGAGAAACAAATGGCAAACCACTCCAATATCTTCATCAAGAAGATGAGGTCACCATATGTGCAAAAATTTTTGTGGCAGCCATTTTTGTAGTGTCAAGGAACTGGAAACTGAGTGGATGCCCATCAGTTGGGGAATGGTTGAATAAATTATGGTATATTAATGTTATGAAATATTATTGTTTTATAAGAAATGATCAGCAGGACGATTTCATAGAGACCTGGAGAAATTTAAATGAACTGTTGCTAAGTGAAGTGAACAGAACCAGGAGAACATTGTGCAAAGCAATAGCAGGATTATACAATGATCAATTCTGATGGACATGGCTCTTTGCAACAGCAAGGTGATTCAGATCAATTTCATTGATCTTGTGATGAAAAGAACCAACTGCACCCAGAGACAGGACTGTGGGGACTGAGTTTGAATCACAACATAGTATTTTCCCTTTTATTGTTGTTGTTTGCTTGCATTTTGGATTCTTTCTCATTTTTTTTTCCTTTTTGATCTGATTTTTCTTGTGCAGCATGATTATTATGGAAATATGTATAGAAGAATTGCACATATTTAACATATATTGGATTACTTGCCATCTAGGGGAAGGAGTAGAGGGAAGAGAGGAAGAAAAAATTTGGAACACAAGGTTTTGCAAGGATGAATGTTGAAAATTATCTACACATAAGTTTTGAAAATTAAAAAAATTTAATAAAAAAAAGAAAAGAAAGAGAAGTCACAAAAACATGACTAAAATGACTGAACAATAACAACAAAAGTTCCTCTAGGCTAGAAATGTTAAAATAGTATAATTGATAATGCTGGACCTGGATTGAAAAGGACTTGGGTTGAGTTTTCAACTCTGACCGTGACTGAGTGACTGTGGGCATATCACTTTACTTTTCTAATCTTCAGTTTCCCCTTTTCTAATATAAGAATAATTACTTGTAGAACTTATCTAATGCTTATTGTGATACCTTTATGACTAAAGTGGTTTGAAAATTTCAAAGCATTAAATCACTTATTATATCCAATGCATATCTGAACAGGGAGGTGTCTCCTCTATGAGATTCCTAAATACCTTTGCAGGAGAACCTCTATGAGAAAAAATTCACTAGTCACCAAGGCAGTCCACTACATTTTGAAAAACTCTAATTGTTAGCAAAGTTTTCCTTATTCAGCATCTTTGAGATTTAATTTCCTAATCTGTAAGATAGGAAGAATAATGCCTATGTATCTATCTTATGTGGCTGTAAGAAAGCTCCAATGAGATAATACATTTGAAAACTTTGAAAATGCTAGTTACTAAATGATATTTTTTCCCTGGCAGTGTGACACAGAGCAGAGGTGTTTACTCAAGCTTGTAGCCTGCAACACTTGGGAAGAAGGGTAAAGCCATAATAAAATGAAATTGTGAAATTCCTAACCAAACACATTTTAAAAAATAATACAAAATAAATAGTGCTGATTTGTGGTTTTCTAAATCAATATGGGATCTTTTCTATTTGAGTTCTATAGTGATGGAGAGAAAAAAGTCAAATGCAGTGTTGTGCTTTAAATGTAAAAAGGATGCAAAACCACACTTTGAAGTTTAATTTATATTGTTAATGTTGTCTCCAATATTTTCTTAACTAGACAATCAACAAAACAGTAAATCAAACCCTAATTTGTAGCTTCAACTAAGAATTGGTTCTACAATTTGGAGCTATGTCTATAGGGCAGTAAAACTGTACATACCAGGGGGAGCTAAGTGGTGCAGTCCATAGAGCACCAGCTCTGAGGTCAGGAAGACCTGAGTTCAAATCTAGCCTCAGACACTTAACACTTCCTAGATGTGTGACCCTGGGCAAGTCACTTAATCCCAATTGCCTCAGTAAAAAGCAACAACAATTAAAAAAAATACTGTACATACCCTTTGACCTAGCAATACCACTAGTAGGTCTATAATTCAAAGGGATTAGAAGAAAAGGAAAAAGCACTAATCTGTACAAAAATATTTATAACAGCTCTTTTTTGTGATGTCAAGGGTTGGAAATTGAAGAGATCCCCTCAACTTGGAGAATAACTCAAGTTATGGTACATGATTTTGATGGAATTTTATTGTACTATAAAAAATGACAAGCAGGATAGTTTCAGAAAAATCTGAGAATAATATGAACTGATGCAAATGAAGTGAGAAATACCAGGAGAACATTGTAGTTGGTAACAGTAATATTGTAAGGATTATCAATTGTGAAAGACTTAACTACTCTGATCAAAACAATAATCCAAGACAATTCTAAAGGACCCAAGATGAAAAATATTATCTCTCTCCAGAGAGAGAACTGATAAACAACAGTGTAGATTTTTTAAATATTTTTATTTGGTTGCATATTTCACAATTACATGTAAAACAAAAATTTATTCATTTTTTTTAAAAATTAGTTCCAGAGGCAGCTAGATGGTACAGTAGATAGAGAACCAACCCTGAAGATGGGAGACCCTGAATTCAAATCTGGTTTTAGTTGTGTAACTCCAGACAAGTCACTTAACTCCAATTACCTCAGGAAAAAAAAAGGTGGGGGGAGATAAACAAATAAATGAAAATTTAGTACCAAATGGTGGTAGTTGTCCTTTGCTCTCAAAGAGGACCAAAATGACATCACTATGTTAGAATTGATTATGGTGTGTCCGACAGTGGCTGATTGGACCAATATGAGCTCAGAATGCTCTGCCACAGTTCAGACACAAATAGTCTAGTCTTTAGGAACATCTGAGGTGGCTTCTCTAACTTTGTGCATTTCACATTTCTTTTGAGCTAGTTCAATTTTTCTCTGCTCACAGAGCACAGTACCTTCTCTAATGAGAGCACGCCATGCTGGATGGTCCTGTGTCAGTGTCTCCCATGTATACAATCAATTCTAAAGTTCTTAAGAGAGACCCTGAGAGTGTCCTTGTAATGCTTTTTCTGACCATCTTGTGAGCACTTGCCCTGTGTGAGTTCTCCATAAAATAATCTTTGGCAAGTGTACGTTTGGCATTTAAACAACCAGTCCAATGGAATTGTGCACTCTACAACAGAGTTGGAATGCCCGGCAGTTTAGTTCAAGAAAGAATCTCCATGTCTGGTATTTTATCTTTCTAGATCTTCAGAATCTTCCTAAGACATTTCAAATGGAAGCCATTCAATTGCCTTCTTAATGAGCAAGGGAGAGAAAGAGAGAATTTGAACCTCAATTTTTTTAAATGAATGTTAAAAATAAAAATGATGTAATGGGGGAACAAAAATTAAAAAGAAAAAGGAAAAAAAAAACAACTGACTCAATTAAGATGACTCCAAAAAATCTCTGGCTGATCTGAGGCAGAGAAGTAAGTAACCTTAGGCAAAGCACTCAATTTCTCTGGTATCAAAATATTCAACATTAATATGAGGAGATTGTACTAGGCATCTAAGGTTTCTTCCAATTCTTTCTGTAAAGGTTTTGGAAAGTATATAATGATGTGAGAGACAAGAGGCAGGAATATCAAGAGTTGGACTATTAGATTAGTCCAAGCAAAAGTTAATAAGGGAGATGATTCAGGCCAATTCCAATGATCTTGTGATGAAGAGTCATCTACATCCAGATAGAGGATTGTGGAAACTGAGTGGAGTTCACTTCTTTTGTTGTTGTTTGCTTGCATTTTGTTTTCTTTTTCATTTTTTTCTTTTTGATCTTATTTTTCTTATGCAGAAAGATAATTGTATAAATATATATATATATACATATATTGGATTTAACATATATTTTAACATGTTTAACATCTATTGGATTACTTGCCATCTAGGGGAAGGGGTGAGGAGGAAGGAGGGGAAAATTTGGAACACAAGGTTTTGTAGGGGTCAATATTAAAAACTTATCCATGCATATGTTTTGAAAATAAAAAGCTTTAATAAAAAAAGAAAAAGAAAATAAAAAATGTAAAAGGAAAATTTAAAAAAGAAAAATAAAGTTAAGAAAAACTAGAGGTTTCTAGAAATGTAGTGGGCTACCTTGGGAAACAGTGGGATCTTTGTCACTGAACATAGAAGGATCTTTATCATTGGAGGTCTTTAAACATATTTCTTGGCTCTGCACAAGTCAGATAAAAGGACTCTTTGTGTACAACACTTTGTGCAGGAATACTGGAGACTCTCTCAATTTCCATCAGAAAACAGAGGCAATCAGAGGTGAGGAAATGATCACCAGCAACAGATGGAGGC
Source organism: Myrmecobius fasciatus (assembly GCA_023553655.1). Taxonomy (NCBI): domain Eukaryota; kingdom Metazoa; phylum Chordata; class Mammalia; order Dasyuromorphia; family Myrmecobiidae; genus Myrmecobius; species Myrmecobius fasciatus. The sequence continues at coordinate 217,028 of JAJPUD010003637.1, read as the reverse complement.
CTTCTTCTGGTTCAAGTAATCCCAGAGTTGAAGACCATGGGCAGGTGTTGCCTCTTTGATACTAGCTGGTAGTCTGAGGCAGTTTATCTCCAGAGCACTTACTCAAACAGCTTCAGTCAAGAAATTGTTCTCTGCTCCCTTAGCAACCTAGTGAGTCTTGAAGAAGGAAAACACTTAATTGAGATGCCTATGCAATCTGCTCGAGGCACTGATACCTAATGTGCAAAGCTGGTTTATCCTGTGCATCCATTCTTAATATTGGCAAGAATGACTCCTGACCATCTGTATTTTCAAACTACCTTCAAAATTTTCTCTTTTGCTCATTTAGGCAACTTATCCCTTCTTTTGTTCTCAATAGAAGCTAAAAACAAATAAACAAACAACAAAAGAATCCTAGCCAGAAAATGTCTTCCTGACCAACTATATCACCCATCTTCCTTCCAGTAGAAAATTGCCTGTTGTTCTTTTAGTATTCACTCATTTGAGTTAAAGCATTGGACTCCCCTGTTCCTAAGCAAACTTCTTTGGACTTGTTAACAAATTCATTGAATCCAATCCAACACACATTAATTACTTCCTATGTGCTAAGCACATAGAGACATAAAAATAAAAAAGACAGAAGGCAGTCTCATTTCTCTAGGAGTTTACTGTTTAATGAGGGAAAGAAAAAATACTCAAATAGCAGGATGCAAAAGAGAGTTAAATAAATTCTAAGGAAAGATCAACAAGGAGAATATTGAAATGAGATTACCTGGGTGGGGGAATATCAGACAAGGATTCAGAGAAGAAGTTGTATCTGAGTTTGCCCTTGAAGAAAAGGAAGGTAGTTTGACACACACAGAGGTGGGCACACATTCTAGGTATAAGAATCAGCTTGAATAAAAGCATGTAGATAAGAAAGGGCAGGTGGGAAGAGGCCATAGCGAGTAATTCACTTTCCAGGAAATGTACAGAGTCTGAAAGTCTATGAGACAGGACTGAAGGTGTAGATTGGAAACAATTGTGGGACCCAAATGTCAGAATAGAGAGCTTATACATTGATGATACTAAAAGTTGCCTAAAACTGTTAATTCAATTCTCTTAGAGCAGTCACTCTCAAACTTTTCCATTTCAGGACTCTTTTACCCTCAAAAATTGTTAAGGACCCCAAAGTGTTTTATGTGGGTGGTATCTCTCATCATTTACCATATTAGAAAATAAAACAGATAAATTTTTAGCTATTATTATTTTAATTATAATAACATTAATCTCCTTATAGATTAATATAAATAACAGCTTGTGAAAACAATTTTATTTTCCAAAGCAAAAATAATTAAGAAGAGTAGAACTGTTTTTGCATATTTTTGCCCATCTCTTCAATGTCTGACTTAATGAAAGACAGCTGTTACAATATGTTTTGATTAAAGAAAATATAGTCTCACACAGATATGTAATTAGGAAAAGGATGTGTAATTTAATAAGCAAATAAGGTCAATATTATTATTTTTAAAATAGTTTTGACCTCACTGACCACTTAAAAAGGCTTCCAGAACCACATTTTGATTATTATGCTTGAGAAAGTAAAATCCCCAAAAGTGATTCCTAATACACTTATCTTTTGATATTCAAAGAGTAATGTCAAGTGTACCCAAAACTTGCCAGTGAAATGAGGGGAAATGTAATCCTAGTCTAGGGAAAGGAGGGCAAAACCTAAATTCAGAAGAGAGCTAGTTTAATCTGAAAGCCATGCTTGATTAGTTACCAGTATATTTGAAGAGGCACCAAAGATTGAGGTTCTGATAGAAGCAAAGAATTAGATGGCTTATCAGAGATCAAAAACTAGGTTAGATAGAAAAAAATCAAAACAACAATAACAACAACAAAGAACAAGAATTTGACACTTTGTCCAATTCAAGGTGCTTCTTAAAAGGTTTTTTTTTTGGAAGAAATTTGCAACCCCCCCCTACAGCTTTCACTGCCTTAAAGTGCCCCCCCCACACACACACACACTTATCTCCTGTTGATTCAGATATTCCTATTGAGTCAATAGTATATATATATATATATATATATATATATATGAAAGTTCTGAGTTATACACTTCTTGGCAAGAATTAATAAACTTATAGTGAGGGGCCCAAGTCAGGTCAAACAAACAAGCATTTATTAAGCTCCTACTATGTGCTAGGCACTGGGTTCAATAGAACATCAGAACTGTTACTATGAAGACAATGGCCCCCTCCATAGGAGATAGACAAAATCTTTCATGATGAAAACTTTGCAAAGAAGATGAAACTCTGAGAAATAAATGATAGTTCAATAAGGAAGAGTTGAAACAAGTTCACTACTGGCTCCAAATATTAGCAGATTCACTGACCTAAGTTAATATAGGAAGCTCTGTATCTAGCCTTGTTCTATTCAAACATTATTGTCAACAACTTGGATGTAGGCAGCATGCCTACCATATTTGAGAGTGGCCCAAACTAGGTGATGGATATTGGAATCAGAATCCAAAATATATATATATATATGTATATATTGGCAGCCTAAAATAATTGGCCAAAATAAATTAGCCTAAATGTAATAAATAAAAATTCTAAGTCTTCCACTTGGGCTCAAAAGGTCACCCTCACAATGCCAGGTCATGGAGAAAATATAGTTACTTTATTTGAAAGCAATCTGAAATTTTAGTGACTGCAAACTTACTATAAGTCAGTGGTAAGATATGGCAGCCATTCAGGCTTTATTAAGAGAGATACAATGATTAGCAGTATTTACTATGGTATGTTAAGGAAGTAGGGAAAGAGGTAGCATAAACCCCTTTGAATATTCCCAGTGAGAGAACTTGAAAAGAGAAAGTCCTGCTCCTTCCTGATTAAATGTATGAAGGGTTTGATAGCCTGGAATCTAGGAAGAGAGGAAGAAGTAAGGAAGCAGGACAGTATTGAGACCCAGCCCCAGGGGGGAGAAATAGTATCCTCCATATCAGGATATACTCCATACTACCTCTAGTTTTCACTGAAAGTGCAAATCTTTTCTGCCTGCAAAGAAGGTAAAAAGAGTTTGAAGACTATGTATCTACTTTGCAGATCAACACAGAGAATGAAATGTTCCTTTAAAATGCATACAGAGAAGGGGATATGAGGAAACTGGGGCATTAATGCATTGTTGGCTGAGTTGTGAACTGATCCAGCCATTCTGGAGAACAATTTGGAACTATGCCAAAAAAAAAAAACAAAAACCTGCATACTTTTTGATTTAGCAGTGACACTACTGGGTCTGTATCCCCAAAAAATTATAAAGGAGGGTAAAGGACTCACATGTGCAAAAATATTTATAGCAGCTCTTTTTGTGGTGGCAAGGAATTAGAAACCGAGAGGATGCCCATCAGTTGGAGAATGATTGAATAAGTTGTGATATTTGAATGCAATGGGATATTATTGTTCTATAAGAAATAATCAACATGCTGATTTCAGAAAAGCCTGAAAAGATTTATATGAACTGATGCTGAGTAAAATAAGCGGAACTAGGAGAACATTGTACATAGTAACAGCAAGATTGTGTGTTGATCAACTGACAGACTTAGCTCTTCTTAACAATATAGTGATCCAAGACAATTTCAGTAGATTTGATATGAAAAATGTCATCTGCATTCACAGAATGAATTATGGAGACTAAATATGGATCAAAGCACAGTACTTTCACCTTTTTTATTTGTTTTCCCCTTTCTCATGGTTTTTCCCTTTTGTTATGATTTTTCTTTCACATTCCTAATAGGGAAATATGTTTAAAATGATTGGATTCATATAACTTTTATCAGATTGCTTACTGTCTTGGGAAGGGGGGAGTGAAGGAACAGAGGAAGACAAAAAATTGGAGCTCAAAATCTTACAAAAATGAATGTTAAAAACTATCTTTGTACACAATTAAAAAATACTTCTAAGTGAAAAAGTACAACCTAGATCTAATGTTTTAAATAATAGTTATTATTTTTCATTTTTCTGACCTGTTGCTTTCGAATTCTAATTGTCTACTAAGGAAACAGATATGTTTGTCAATGATCGAAGTATTTTTTTACAAAATAAATTAAGATTTAACAGCTAAAAAATGCACACGAAGAGAGGGAAAATATAGCAGAGGCTCTGGAAATACAATGACTCCAAAATTTTCTCAGAGTCCCATAGCAACAAAGAGCACAACTTTAAAAAACCTTTAGCATCTATTTAAGCCAATTCCCTCATTTTATACATGAGGAAACTAAGGCACAGAGGGATTTAGTTACTTGCCTAAGATCATACAGCTAATAAGGGAAGTATCTGAGACAGAATCTGATTGCAAATTAACAAAACAACAAACAATAGCAGTATAATTAGTAAAAAAAAAATGGTATAAATGAAAGATACTGTAAAGTTAGAATCAATAGGACTTGAAAACAAATTGATGAGTAAGTGTGAAGAGATAAGAATGACGTGTAAGTTGTAAACCTCAGTGATTGGGAAGATGGCCAAATCTTCAATAGTAATAAGGAAGTAAGGAAGAGAGAAACAATTAAGGGGAAAGATAAATTCTATCTTAAATATATTAAGGTTAAGATGTCTATGGGATGTCCAGTTTGAGATGTCCAATAGACAAAAATACAGTGGCAAGCAAAAATTGAGATAAAAGATGGCCTAATAAGGCTTTTCTGGAAGCAAAGGTAGGGTTTTGTTGCCAGTTACTGTCTTGGGAACAGGGGAGAAAAGGAAGGGAGGAAGAAAACAAATTTTGGAACTCAAAATTTTATAAAAATAAATGCTGAAATCTATCTTTACATGTAATTGGAAAAAATAAAATATTGTTTTAAGTGAAAAAATTCTAGGGGTGATCTTGTCATTTTTGCAGTGAGTATGTCTAGAAATATTCTAATAGTCTAATAATTTATTTTGCTGTCTCAAGTTTTTCTCTATTCCTTCTCATTGCTACCAGAATAATTTTCAAGCTCTAATTATTCATTCTGTTCAAAAATGTTACATGGGGCTACTCTGCCTGTCTAATCAAGTTTGGCATGGCATTCAAATTCCTTCACTTTCAAGCTGGTATCTACTTTCCAGACTTATCTCATATCACTCCCCTATAATCTAGCCAAATCAGACAACTTAGGCTTTCCCAGAGTTGATATTAACTAGCTATGAATGAGGGCCTTAGCCCCAAGATGGAAGAAAACATTTTTTTTGGTTGGGATTAGGAAAAAGACAGACAATTAAATTAACTGAAGCTAGAAATCTAGAATAGGAAGGGAAGAAAGAGCAAACCCCTGACCTCTCCACAAAACCTGAAGTAGGTTTTGGTGGGCAGAAGAAAAAAAGGAAAAAAAGAGAAAAGGACCATTCAGTTTCCACTGATCCTCAGACAAAATCACCTGATATTTCTTGCATGATAGCCTACATAATTTTATCTACACAATTCTGTCATATATATATATATATATATATATATATATATATATATATATATCCTTCTCCTCCCTCCCTGTGTCTGTCTGCCTTTCTCCTGCCCATCTCTTTGTCAGTTCATTCCCTTAATTCTTCCCTTTTGCAAGTTGCTATGCAAATATTTTTAATTTCCTAGTTTGGACAGCTTGAAATATGTTCCTATGATAGAAAACAAAAACTGAAACCAATCAAAATGTATATTTAGGAATGTACATAAGTGAATTCCTACTGAGGAAGCTCGAAAAGGACAGAGTATAAAAATAAAAACTTTAATATTAACCAAGGCCTTTACACTGGCTATCCAGCATCCTATTATGAGAGGCCAAGATAGCCTTCACTCCTCTGAAGAAAAGGGGCTTCCCAGGAATCACCATTCAGGGCACATATTCTAAACAAGAAGACTTTTAAAAAATAGATTAAAGCTGTACAAAAATAATATATTACCCTGAGCAGTGGGACCTGTCAGGTTTAAGCTTACAAAATGAATTGCTTCAAATCAATGATTAGAATGAATCACTTCTTTTGGGATGAGTTGTACTGATCCCTCATGAAAAGATAAACTAGGAACCACTGTTTGTTTCCAAATATTTCTAAAGGGGCTGCTGAAATCAAAAAATGCTAAACATGCCAGCATCTGGAAGGCAAAGAGGGTTGGGAGGCAAGCAATTTGTAGCCTTCCTCTGCATTCATGGAAAGCAGGTAGGAGGATGTGAGGGTGGCAGGGGAGCCTTTATTTGGCAAGTACAAATTTCAAAATATTAATCCTGGCTCACATTTCTCTAGCACTTAAGACATTTTTCTCACAAACAGCCTGTAAGGAAAATATGAAAAAATAGTACTTCTCTTATTTCATAAAGGAAGAGATTGAGGCTCAAGGAACTTGGATGACTTGCTTTACTAGAGACAAGGAGAGAACATAATATAGTGAAAAGACTATTGACTTTGGAAGTCAAAGAATCCAAGTTTTATAGCTCACTTCTAACACTACTTAGTTGTAGAGAATATGTTTTCTCATCTGTAACATGAACAATTTCTAGGGCTTCTTCTTGTTATATTTCTATGATTCTACAAAACTTGTGTGTTCTGGCTTTGGCATGTACTATGCTGTCTGCCTTAATATTACATGTATATATTGCTTTATGGTTTACAAACTGACTGATTTATATGAGGTCACACAGCTAGGAAGTGGTGGTGACAATGTTTAAATGCAGTTCTTTGAGCTCTAAGGGCTAAAGGATCCTGGTTATATATGTTAAAGGCAATTTCTTTTCACATCCAGGTTGTACTATATGATCTCTGAATTCTTTTCAATTCTAAGATTTGGTGATTCAGTTATTCTGAGTCTCCGTTCTACAATGTAGAGCAGCAAGGTGGCAAAAGATAGAGCATTGGACCAAGATTCAACTTCTGGAGTTCAAATCCAACCTTAATCACTTACTAGCTATGTGATCCTGGGCAAGTCATTTGACCCTGTTTGTCTCCATTCTTCATCTGTAAAATGAGCTAGAGAAGGAAATGGCAAAGTACTCCAGCATCTTTGCCAAGAAAATGCCAAATGGGGTCATGAAGAATTGGATTGGAAAAAACTGAGCAACAACAAATACTGTGCTGTCTCCCAGCCAGGAGTTTTCTGGACAATGTTTAACAAATACCTTCTGGGGTGAGGAATGTAGACAGAAAGATAGATACATATATGTGTATATTTATATATGCATATACATGCATATGTATATATGTATGCATGTACAGGTATATGTGTGTTTATGTGAATATATGTATATACATATGCATGTATATATACACATGTGAGTATATTGTGAATACAGATAGATATGTATCCAGAGATATCTGCAAATATATATATATATATAGATACACAAATACATTATATAAATATATGCGGGACACACTTTTAAGTTTAAAATACAACATTAATTTTTTTCCATTACTTTATTATGTCTAGAAAACAATGAAAGGATCAAGCAAGCCATGATTTGTAATGAGGGCTGATTTCCAATATGAAAAGACTTACAATGAAAAACTAACAATTAGTTCTCACTATTGGACTGACTTCCACTCCTATTCCTAGTATAGCATTGGGAACAAATAGGTTTTTTTCTAGTCTCAGCTGAGAAATATGGTAGAAAGAAATTAAAGATCCTAGATTAATTGTCCAATGCCTAAATTTTGATGTTGCTTCCTCCATATATTAACTTGATGACTTTATTCCAATTTATGAGTTTTGGGTTTCTCATCCTTCAAATTTTAAAAGTCCTTTTCCTACTCGAACATTTTGATTTTTGTTCTCAGTTGTTCATTTTTTGGAATCAGAGGAAAATTTCTTTATAGAGTCAGAGGAGGACTCAGCAAGTCAAAAAATGGGGTCAAGTTCTCTGAGCCTCATCATGCTTATTTGTCAAATGAAGGGTTTGAACTAAATGCCCTCTAAGGTCCCTTTCAGGCCAACTAAATGGCTCAGTCAGCTAGAGTCAGGAAGACCTACCTAAGTTCAAATCCTAAATTCAAAAACTAGCCATGTGATCCAGGGCAAGTCACTTAACCTAGTTTGCCTCAGTTTCCTCACCTGTAAAATGAGCTGGAAAAGGAAATGGCAAATTCCAGGATCTTTGCCAAGAAAACCCTATAGATAGCATCAGTGTGCTATAGTCTGTGGGATAAAAAAAAAGAGTCAGACATGACTGAATAAGAATAACAAGTTCCCTTTCAGATCTGAAACCAGAGAGGTCAAGTCATTTATTCAGGATCATTTAAACAGTTCTCCAGGGTCTACCCTTAAATATGCCTGGAGAAGGTTGCCAATAAGGAGGCAAACATTTAGGAAGGTCAAATAGACTGGATGAATGAATGAACAATATGGGTATAGCTCTTCACTGTTTACAAAATACCCAAACATTTATTATCTCATCTAAACCTTATAACAGCCCTGGGAAGCAGTGGGTCTACACAGAATCAATTTGATGCTTTTCAAAATTGAAATAGATGCAGAAGGGACTTATTCAGGATTGTCATTTTCTTGGATGGGTTCTGGGAGCCCTTATAGGAAAAATGGTGATGACATTATTCTCGTGGAATTCAGAAAAAAAATTCTATGTGAGTTCTAAATATGTACAGAAATTGCATTCCTGTTTTCTCAGTGATAACCCCCTCTCTTTGTTTCTGTGTCTCTAACTCCTCTCTCTCTTTGTTTGTCTCTCTGTCTGTCTGTCATTTCTGTCTCTTGTCTCTTTCTCTCTGTCTTTGTCCCTATCTCTCTATTTCTTGTCTCTGTCTCTGTCACTCTCTTTTTCTGTCTCTTTTACAGACACACACACACACACACACACACACACACACACACACTTATACATACACATCCTGGAGAGGATCTCTACTCACAGCTCAATTAATATTCCTTTAAGGTTTCATTGGGTTTCATTTCCTGTCCTGTCTGCTATTGATTCACTCATTAAGTAGCATAAATTAGGATCACAGATTTACCTTAATGTTGATCATTCATGGAATTTGATAAAGCAGATTTGATGACTTAAAACAGGCTTTGGAAAAGAAAAAAAATCCCCATCTCTTCATTCATTTTTAAAAACTCCTGAAATTATTTCCTTCCCTCCTTCAGACATATGCCATGGCTGTTGCTTGTTAATTATATTTGAGCATTTTCAGTAAGGCATAAGCGAAGAGGGAGATTGGAAGAAATAGCTGTGCAAAGCAAAGAAAAAAAAATACTTGGTAAGGTTTGGTGTATTTATCCCAAAAAGTTGAGGTTTGGGGCTACTTTGTACATATTTCTGTTTTTCTTGACTCACAATCTATCTGGATATGTTTAGCTTTAAGGATTTATTTTTGTTGGTTTTTATTTTTATTTTTGTCAGTGAGAGTTTACCTAATGACTAAGTTTAGTTGGCTAATGTTTTGGTCAAGTTACTAACCTTAATTCTAGTAAATATTCCTCCCTCCTTTATATTATAGAATTATAGAAAGAACCCTAAATTGACTACTTATTATTTAAAGAAGGTCTCTTTCCTGCACTGGGCTTCAGCTTCTTCATCTATAAAATGAAAGGATTGTACTAAACAGAGAATCTCTAAAGTTCTTCCCAATACTAAATTCTGTGGTTCTACATGGTGCTTTACATGTTCACAGAACTCTTAACTACACTGCCATTTAAAATTATGAGAATGCTAGAATCAGAGAGACTTGAGAGATGCTCTCGTCTAAGATCAGAAGAACTTAAGAGAACTTTTAGTCTAATATCAGAGGGACTTGAGAAATCCTATTATCTAAAGACATATATAGGCATCCCAGGAAGATGAAAAAATTACTTAGTGCTTAAGCATTCTGCTTAGTGCTGGGGATGCAAATACAAATACAAAGATAGCCTTGCCCTCAAGAAGCCTACATTCTAATAAGGCAAGACAATATATAAAAGAAAGCCAAAATAGAGGCAGGAGGAGGAAGGTACTCAGACTAGGGCTTGATGATCAAGTCCAGAAAGTCAGAAACATAGCCCATAATGGAAATAAAGTATACTGGGGTCCAAGAGAGGTTATGCATGAATTATCAGTATGGAAAATAAGCAGGATAAAGATGAGACTTTTGTGGTCCCAGGGAGAGCTCCTCCCAGGCCTAGCCTTTCATGGTATGATTTAAAGAATGAAATGGCAGCAACAGAAATTACAGAGCAGAAAATGGCCAAGGTGAAAATGGGTTTTATGATGCCAAGAAGTACAGAGATTAGTAATTTAGAGAGGACATGCATCATATGCATGATATAAAATTGGAAAGGACCTCAGTGGTCATATGGTCTCACTCTGTCATTTTACATGTAAGGAAACTGAGGCCCAGCGAAGTAAAAACGATTTAACCAAGATCACATAAGTACTAAATGCAAAAGGCAATATGACCCTGGGTCCTCTACTTCTAAAGTTTTTAACCTAAAGTCCAAAGAAAGAGGGGAGGAAGGGGGGTTTCTATGTGGATAAATTTCAAATAGTATGTAGAATTGGATGAGGAAAAAAAAAATCTAACTTCTAACTAGCATTGCCTTCAATTATTTAACAATATTATCCTGAGAAAGAATCCCTAAGCTTCACCAGATTGCCAGAGGGCTCCATGATGCATAAACAGAAAGTTTTAGGGCAGGGTTTTTAAACCCTTTATGTTCCACTGCATCAGCACCATCTCCAGTTGTTTTGACTTTTGCATGACCACTGGATTTAGGTAACTGGAAAAAAAAAAGTGAGACTGATAACTTTGAGCAACTCTTAAATCTAATTCACTGGAAAGTCAAAACATAATCCTTCGATGGCATTGGTCTTCTTTGAAAAGGAAGGATCAACAAATTAACAGTGACAGGGAGTCAAACGGTACAATGCTGGGCTTAAAATCGGGAAAATCTGAGTTCAGGTCTTACCTTAAATACTTACTAGCTATTTGACTTTGAAACCCAACTCAGACTCCTTTTCTCATCAGTAAAATGGACATATCATTAGCACCTCCCCACCAGGGCTTTCAAATTAGAATATGTGTAAAGTGTTTTGCAAACTTTAAAGCATGTAAATATTAGTTATATACATGATAGCCATCTTCACATATTTAAAGGAGTCTCAAGGAGGATTCATTAAATTTGCTCTTTATCACAAAACTAGGAGCAAATGAGAGATGGATTTTTGACTCATTTTTTTTAAAGTTTCCCAATAATAAGAGATATTTCAAAATGAAATGTCATGTCTCAGGGAAAAGTTTCTTACTCTTCTGTGGAGATCTTTTGGACAAAGTCTGGATGATCATTTGAGGTCACTTTAAAAAGTATTTTCCTCAGTGGCCTCTAAGTCTCTTCCAACTCACACATTCTAGGATTCTGGCATCATGGGATGAGAAGATTCAAAGCCAAAGTCAAGGGAATATAAATTCTATGAATTGGCCAAGACTTTAAATACAAACAAATGATAAAATTCCAGCTAAATAAGCTGGAAGTGATCATCAATAAAAAGTTAGCTTCAACTGATAAATTATTATTATTCTAACTATACCCATTCATGAAATCATATACAAGTTATAAACAGGTTGCAATGTATTATTTCAAAAGTAAACTCAAGTGTTATCCACCACCGAAAGTCTTCCCTGAATTTTTTTGGGGGGACTTCCTTTTAAATGAAGAAGGAAGGCTTTGAGTGTGAGAGGAAAATAATAAGTGCTTGTGAATTGAAAAAATATGTAAAATGAAAAAAAAAGATTTCTAGGGAGAGAAGTACTAAAGAATCTGCCTCTGTTACCATTGCAACATTTCATACATTAATAATTAGTCTTTTTTATTCTTCTTACATTTAACCTCAAAATCTTCGGAGGAGGAAAAAAATATATACACATTATATATATACATACACAAACACACACATACAGAGAAATATAATCTGTTTTCTATTTGATGATCAATGGAAACTAAGGGCAAATAGAATCTCACTTATTGAAATGTCAAAATCACTCAATTTTTTTTCAATTCACTTTTCTTTTCTAAAAGGTAACTAAGTTACTTCAAGTAAGCTTATCCAATAAAAACTGAAGAAAAAAGTCTTCTCCCATCTCCCAATTGATAGAGACCTCTCCCCACCTACAATTATCTTAAATTTACTCATTTTCATACATTTTAAAGTCCTCAGAATAGTAGTATATAAGCTCCTCAAGGACAAATACTGGTTTATTTGGGTCCTTGTAGCTTTGTAGCCTCTTTGCCTAGCACAGTACCCTGTATCTAGTAGGTATGTCATAAATACTTGTTGTATTGAATTGATTAAGTGATACCCTAACAATAACAATCCTTCAAGGGAGGTTGTGCAAGCATTATTAATTCTATTTTACAGATAGAGTTACTGAGACTCAGAAATTCTGTGACCAGAATCAAGTATTGGGCAGTAAGTAAAGCCAATATTTAGATCCATAGTGTTACAAACAGGGCCCCCCACTGCACTATACCACCCTGCCTTCCCTGAACACTAAACAAAGTACCATATCACAAATCTTTTGAAGGATTAAAGTGTGCCTGGTTTTTATGATCCTATTAATTGGAAAATTCCATAAGAACAGGGACCATGTCTTTTTTTTTTCATTTTGTATCTCCCCATTTGGAGGGCAAATAACAGGTGCCTAATAATTTTTTTCAAACTAATGTATGTTCAATCAACATTGGTCAAAATCTTTCCCAAACATAATACAATTTTCTATTCCATGATTTTTGCAATGCAGAAAACTGGGTTTGAAGTAGTATTTGGAAATATTTGTTTTATACCCCAGCTTAACTACCATGCTAAAGAGGTGTTCAGAGATAGAACTGACAACCAAGATGAGCTAACTGAAAAATTTTAAGATCAATGAAGAGTATCAGTCCAAAAAGGTCCAAAAGAATCCAATTTACCAGATCAGAATGCAGAAAAGCTAAACACCCACAACGTACTATGTTTGGCAATGGATATTCAAAGACAAAAATGAAACTGTGCCTAGTCTCAAAAATTTTATATTGGAAGAGACCTGTACATATATAAGCATATACAAAAGCATTCAAAATAAACACAGAAAATGTTCAATTCAATGTGAGTTGATTCAAATAAGTAATTTTAAGAGTGTACAATGTGAAACAGGATATGTTAAGCAGTGGTAACACAAAGACAAAATTAATAAGCATATACATATAGCATTTTAACGTTTACAAAGTCCTTTGCTGATATTTCTTCACAAAAGCCCTGCAAGATAGGTGCTATTATTGTCAGCATTTCAATGATGAGGAAACTAAGGCAGACAAAGGTCCAGTGACTGAGACTAGATTTAAATTCCTATTTTCCTTATTCCAGGTCCATGTGTTCTATACACTGTGCCTCAGTTCCTGTCCTGATATAGTAAACAATTTGATATAGGTTCTACATGTGCAATCATGCAAAATATATTTCTATATTAGTAATGTTGTAAAAGAAGATGCAGATTAAAAAACATGAAAAAATGAAATGAAAAATAGTATAAATTGTTCTGGATTCAGATTCCATCAGTTCTTTCTCTAGAAATGGATAGCATTTTTCATCTTGGATCCTTTGAAATTGTCTTGAATTATTGTCTTGATCAAAGTAGCTAAGTTTTTCAGAGTTGATCATAATACAATATTTCTGCTACTATGTATAATATTCACTTGGTTCTTCTCACTACCTTTGCATCGGTTCATATAATTCTTCCCAGGTTTTTTTTAAAACTATCCTGCTTGTCACTTCTTATAACATAATAAAATTCTATCATAACTATATATATAACTTGTTAAGCCACTCCCCAAATGAGGGGCATCCCCTCAATTTCCAATTCCTTGCCTATACAAAAAGAGCTGCTAAAAGAATTTTTGTACAAATAGATCCTTTCCCTTTTTCTCTGATTTCTTTGGGATATTGACTGAGTACTAATATTGCTGTATCAAAGGGTCTGCATGGTTTTATAGGCCTTTAGGCATAGTTACAGATTTCTCTCTAGAATAACTAGACCAATTCACAACTCCACCAACAAGGGAATAGTATCATTGCTTTTCTACCTACTCTCAAGAATTTATCATTTTCTTTTTCTGTCATGTTAGCCAATCTTAAAGGTATGAAATTATACCTCAGAGTTGTTTTAATATGTATTTCTCTAATCCAGAATGATCTAGAGCATATTTTTCATGTGATTATTGATAGCTTTGATTTCTTTTTAAAACTTCTTCCTATCCTTTGACCTTTTATGAATTGGGGAATGGCTCTTATCTTTATGAATTTGGATCAGTTCCTTATATATTTGAGAAATGAGGCCTTTTCCACATTCCTTCTATAATTTGTGCCACTTACTATTCACATACAAGGTTCTTGCTCTTTTCCTCCAATCCCTGAGGGGGAGGAAAAGATGCTCCAAATTAGAAAAAGCAGGCTTTTTTCTTTGATATAAACTTGAGAGAACAAGGGTTAAGTGAGATCACTTATGTGTGGAGGAATGGTCAGGACTCTCTGTTCACTGGGTCTCATTCCAGTCAAGGCTATTAAAAGAGCTTTTGTAAAAACTAAACACAATTCTTTTTATTTTCTTTATGGAAAATACCCATAGTAAATACTGAAATTATCATTCAGAATAAACAGCAAAGGTAGACAGTTACTAATGGGAAGGAAACAGCTGCCTCTTAATTGGAAGAAACCCTTTGCACCTGGGTAAGGGGCTAAATACTAATTGTTAATTTAGGCTGTCTGTCTGACATCCCCAGAGAATTCAGGAGAGAGGGGCCATGGTTAATTCTGTAATAATAAAAGCTCCAATATCTGTTCAAGCCTCTTCCTGCTTATAAAGCATTTTTCCCCACAACAACCATGTGAGGGAGGAAGGAATGAGACAGAGGTTGAGGAGATGTAAATATTATTTTCCTTATCTTTGTTTTTTTGAGGCAATTGGGATTAAGCAATTTGTGCCCTCATCTTAAAAGAGAAGATATTGTAGGCCAGAGAAGCATAGTGACCTTCCTAAAATCATACAACTAATAAATAGTAGGATACAGACTTATTCTGGGGTCTCTTGAAATCAATCTTTCCTCAAAAAATAACATCAGCATAGTTAAATAGTTTTAAATTTTCTAATTAGTGGATAGAAAGGAATTTCATTTTTCTTTAATTTCCTTATCATGGGTACTCCTTCCATCTATGTCAATGCTGATCAAAACCAGTTCATGTTTCATGAATGAATAAATGAATGAATGAAAAATAATTTAAGCACTTACTATATGGCTAAGCACTACAGATTTCAAAAATGGAGATAGTCCCTACTCTCAAGAAACTCACCTTCTAAGGGCCCCACATGTGCAAGAATGTTTGTGGCAGCCCTTTTTGTAGTGGCAAGAAACTGGAAACTGAATGGATGCCCATCAATTGGAGAGTGGCTGAATAAATTATGGTATATGAATGTTATGGAATATTATTGTTCTGTAAGAAATGACCAGCAGGACGATTTCAGAGAGGCCTGGAGAGACTTGCATGAACTAATGCTCAGTGAAGTGAGCAGAACCAAGAGATCATTATTCACGGCAACAACAATACTATTTGAGGATCAGTTCTAATGGACATCACTCTCTTCAACAATGAAATGCTTCAAACCAGTTCCAATTGTTCAGTGAAGAAAGCCATATATACTCAGAGAGAGGGATGTGAAATGTGGACCACAACATAACATTTTCATGTTCTCTATTGAGGTTTGCTTGCTTTGTGTTTCCTTTATAAGATTATTCTTTCTTGTAGATATGATTTCTCCTGCACAAAAAATGATGCAATAACTATACATATATTCGATTTCTTAAGTATTCTAACATAATTATCATGTAGTGGATATCCTGCCATCTAGGGGAGGGGTGGGGAGTAGGGGGGAAAAATTTGTAACAGAAAGCTTTGTAAGGGTTAATGTTTAGGAATTACCCATACATATGTTTTGCAAATAAAAAGTATTAATAAAAAAAAGAAAAAAAAAAGAAACTCACCTTCTAATAGAGAAAATACGTATAGGAGGTTTCAGCTCTCAGTCACTTGGTCTTTAGAGTATAATAATGAAGCAGATGGCAATGCATCTTTTTTAATGTCATTTCCAAAGATGACATTGTTTCTGATGTTGAACCATTTGACAGGGACAAAGACTTTGTTCAACAACCTTCTTTTCTAGATTTTCAGTAACTGTTGTTACTAAGGAGTTGGGGCATAGGGAGCTACTTCATCTCTATAAGGGTTATTTAGTCTATGGGATGATGATTGTTCACTAGACTGGAAAAAGGGTTGAAGGTCTCAGAGGAAGATTTACCTTAAGGTAGCTGGCTGTTTAGGGGACTTCTCCACAGGCATTTGTCCCTTTAATGTTTGCTGCAAGGACAAGGCTGAAAGAAAATCTGGAGCAGGAGAGAAGTGGATAGTTATGCCCACACATTCAGGATTTTAGACTATCTCATGACAGAATGGGGAAAGGTGGAGTATGTACTGTGTGGCACATGCTGAATCTGTCATTCTCTGTCTTTCTCTCCTCTCTCTCTCTCTCTCTCTCTCTCTCTCTCTCTCTCTCTGTGTGTGTGTGTGTGTGTGTGTCTTTCTCTCTGTCTCTGTCTTTCTCTCTCTCTCTCTGTTTTTTGTCTCTCTGACTTCTCATCTTCTTTCCTCCTTCCCTCAGATATATTGCTGGTTCCATGATTGGTTTAGGTCGATAAAGTCATAATTTTGGGGCCAATTTATGGAGATAGACCTCTCCACTGTTGTCTAGGATGACCAACAATCAGCAAAAAAATAGTCACCTTAGTTTCATATGCAAAATATTAGTTTAATTTTAGTCTATTGTCACTATTCAAGAATTTAAGATTATCTCCTCACCATAATGGGACATCAGAGTAGGATCTAGAATTTTGGACCTTAGAAAATTCCAGGTTCCTTTTCCCCTTATTTTTATAAATGTAGAAGTAAGGCACAGAGAAGTGATTTAAATACCCAAGATCATATGCCTACTTAGAATATGTTGAAACCAGTTCTTCCTAACTTCTAGTCAGTAACTCTAATAGTTACATCATTCTCCCTCTCTATTTGGTCAGCAAAATATTATGATATTCCTTATCCCTTTATTCACAAAAAGACTGAAGGGATTAGTAAACAAGAATATAGCATTAGAGTCAGGAAAACCAGAGTTCAATACTTGGCTGAAGCTATGTCCAACTGACAAGTCATATCCTAGTACACTACGCAACACCTTAAGTTGCCAGATTGATGGTCTATAACAGAGGAAAATTCTATGGAGAAGTAGTTTATATTTCTGAAATCAGAGACTGGAACCACCACTAACCTACACCAAAACAAACAAATAAAAAAGAGCTATTTGCATTTCAACATTTATTAAGCACCTAAGACATTCACAGATCCAGAAAGGGGATGTGGTGTGATGGAAAGAGCCCTGACCTGAAGCACTTAGCCATGGCTGATATAGCTAAGATGTGTCTCAGGCAGGATTTTGCTCTTCCTACCCCCATACTAGAGACAGGGAAGAAGGGAGGAAACAAGTATTTGTCATGTACTTTCATTGTGCCAGATACTGGGGTGAACAATTCACAAATATTATTTCTTTGGATCCTCACAACAGCCTTGCTCATGTGTTTTGTATCAGGGATTCTGGCTCTGCCATCATACCATCTTAAGCCATTGAAAGAGGAAACAGCTAAACAGGAAAAGAAAAGACTAGGTGGGGGAGGGGTAAAGGGAAGAAGGGTACTGGATTATAACCGTTTTCAAGTATTTGAAGATCTCTCTCATGGAAGGAAGAAATGGATTTGTTATGTCTAACGAGAGAAGGCAAAATCAGGAGCAATGAATGTAGTTGAAAAGAAATAAGCTTGACATGCTAAAAAAAATTAATTAAAAAAATTAGATTCCAAAAATGGACTGAGCTATCCTGACAGAACAGTGAATTCCTCATCCCTGGAGATCTATAGGAAGAAATTGAATGGCTACCTGTCAATTATGAGACCTTCCCCTTCCTTTTGTTGCCTTTCTTTTCACCCCCTTCCTACCACCCTACTCATGGAGCATTCTAGAATTCATCCAGCTGCTTAACTGTCCATATGACTTGACTTTTATTACTTCTCATAAAATGAAGGATAAACAAGCATTATCATTTATCCAACCATTGCTTTCTAAGATTCCCTAGGCCTTGCCATCTGTCCTACCTCAGTACTCTGAAGATCATTTGCTTTATCATTTAAACTAACCAATGTAAACTAAAGACTCCAGGTATTGCCATCTGCCCTTCTGCTACACAATTGTAATTCACAGACCTCTCTATTGACTGTGCAGCTGACCACTGTTTTATGTATTATTTTCTCTGATAAGCATGTGAATTCCTTGAAAGCTCTAATAACTCCCATACTTAACCCAGTGTTTGGCATAGTAAGCACTTAACAAGTACTTTCTAAATCAGTTGATGTTGGGGTAAAGAATCCATTCATGTGCAAGTTGGACTAGATGGCAACTTAGGTCCCTTCCCATTCCCAAATCTGAGTAAGTGATTTAGTTGTCTGGTTTTCAATTTCATCTGTAAAATAAACTTTTGGATCAGATGATCCCTAAAATAACCTCCAATCCACTACTTCATGGCTATGACTCTAAGATATAGCCCCTGCCCTCTAAGAAGGTTACAGCCCATGAATAGTTATTACACAAAAAAAGGAAGTACATAAAAAACTGTGAAGAAGACACTATGAAAATTCATAGCTAGTATTTATTAAGTCCCTATACCAGGCATTGGGCTAAGTACTACACTGTCATTATTTCATTTGATCCTCTAACAACTCTTTGAGATAGGTATTATTATAATCCCCATTTTACAGATGAGGAAACTAAGGCAAACAGAAAGTAAATGATTTAGCCCACACAGCTAGGAAGTAGCTGAGACCAGAACTGAATTTATATCTTCCTGACTCCTGGTCCAGTGCTCTATCCACTGAGCTACCTAGCTCCCTTATAGAAGGGAGAAATCATTCATAGTCAAGAGAGTCATGAAAGAAATCATGGACAAGATAACATTAGCAATGTGTGTGTTCAGACCAATGCTATCAGAGTAGGAAAGAGTAGGAAGCAAGGTGAGGAAAAACATAAAGAAGGGAAAATGCTAGATGAATTGAAAGGATGATCAGTAACCCAGCTATACAAAAGGGAGAGCTAGATGTCACAGCAGATAAAGTACTGGGCCTGGAATCAGGAAGACCTGAATTCAAATCTGGCCTCAGACACTTACTAACTGTGTGATCCTGGGCTTATCACTTCATCCTGTTTGCCTCAGTTTTCTTATCTGAAAAATGAGCTAGAAAAGGAAATGGCAAACTACCCTAGTATCTTTGCCATGAAAACCCTAAATGGGATCATGAGGAGTCAAACATGACTGAAAAACTCAACAACCTCAACAATACAAAAACAAAATGAGAGCTTATAAAGAAACAACTGACATAATGTCATAATAGCTTACTTACTAACCATGCTAAAATAAAACTACTAATATCCTGAAGCAGAGACATTTCCCAGAAATTACATAGCCTTGCTTGAAAATAATTTATCTGAAATCCACAAAAATGGTTAGAAGTGAGGAAACACATTTGTATTGAGAGGTGATGTGGCTTAGTCAACTTATTTAGGCAATTTTGCTGCCCGGCTCCTTAAGAAATGCGAGGCTTTGATCAATGTCACACAATAACTAGTAGATGGAGTTGGTGATGGGGCTCATGCTAACGTCAGCAGAAACATTTGTACTGTATCCAAAAGGGTGAAAAGAAGTTCTTTTGACATTTTCTGAACCTTCCTTCTCCACCCCTCTTCTGTTCTATTTTTAGTCTCCTTTCTCCCCTGTTTAAGCGGTAAAGAATAGAGCACCAAATCCTCCCAATGCCTTTCTTTATAGAGTGTGGAAAGTAGACTTTCAAATCACTACATTTTGCATCTGTTGCTCTACCTGCTTTCAACTCCACAAAACATGATACCCCTATAACAGGTACCCCTTGGTGTCCCATTTGCCCTCCCCCTACTTTTTTGTCTTCGTTTGTGTGTTGTCTTCTTTTTGGAACATAAGTTTACTAAGGATGAGGAATATTTCTTTTTATTAATTGTATCCCCAGGATTTAGCACAATGCCTGGCATGTGGTAGACAGTTATTTAATGTTTTTGAATTTTCTGAAAGAACTATATTTCCCACATAGATTGCCACTCATCCCCTTGGTCAGTAGTATAAGGTTAACAAGGCTCATTACATTCCCCAATACAGAAGAATAAATGGAGATGGCTTGTAGAATCACAGAGAACTAGACATAAAAGGGAGCTTAGGGAACATTTGGTCCAATCCCTGAATTCTCCAAGTGAGAAAAATAAGGCCTGGTGAGATTTGCCCAAGATTTATCACTTTATCTATCATGATGTCCCTCTTTCTGGGGGCTATGTTCACCTCAGCCAGGCACCCATGTAAATGGCTTCCAAAAGGTGGAAAAATTCTTTCCTTCATCACTAGCTTGATGACAAACCAAGGCAAGAGTTCCTCTACATTGGCAGCATAGCATGCACTTGCTTTTGACAAATCTTCAGGGGGAAAAAGTCTTTGTAGTTCCTAATAATCTTACTATACATATGTATACATTCTATGCAGAGCTGTTTATTTTCAAAATCAATTTCTCCTCTACAGATGGCACATTGAAAAAAGGAAACAGGAAACTGGCAGACCTGCCACAGGCAATCTTGATCACTGCTTCCTGCTGGCTAGACACACTGAGCAGAAAACTGTCTAACAGTGGTAGGATGTGGTCATGCTGAAAAAGGAATAAACTGCCTGGGTAGGGCCTGTATCAGTAAACACAATGATCAAGAATATTTTTTAATTCTGACAATGCAAACTGTTAGGGTTTTTGCAGTTCCATCTGCCATTAATCCATTGTATCTTGGTTTAAGGTCATTGATGTTCATGAAGTAGAAATCATTAACCTGGACAGTAGCCTTTCTGAGCCAAGACAGAAAAACAAGATCAGAGAGTGTGTACATGGAGGTGTACTACAAGAGACATTGATAATTCATTCCTAGTTCAGATCCCCAACTTTGCTTTCCTGAATTACTGCCTAATTAGTCTTCCTGCTTCCAGTATTTACCCCTCTAGTTCAAATTCCAACAATAGTCAAATTGATATTCCTAAAGCATAGTTATGCTAAGTCATTCTCCTCTGCCAGAAACTCTGGTGGCCCCTCCCCTTGCCTCTAATTGTTGACTTTGAAAGACTTTCACAATCTGTCTCCAGCCTAATTTCCCAAACTCATTACACATTTGTGTTTCTTATTCATGATATTCCATATTCATCTCTACACTTTTGCTTTCTTCTCTCCATGCCCCTGTACCACCTCTACTGTGCTACCCGTGCCCAAAAGAAAAAAAAATGGCTTTCCCACTGGCAGATTACAGATTAGGTACCCTGAGGACTTGTTTGAACCTTGGGTTTAATGTACTTTATGGTTACATAATCCTAAAACTATAGTTTATGAGCCCTCACCAGTGTGCTTACTTTTAATATTTATATAGTAAGTTATATGGTTATAGTTATATGAAATTATATATACAATTATAAGTAATAGTTACATAGTAAGCACAATCAGCTACAAAATTTTCACCTATAAGCTTAGGTCACACTATCTCACAAATATTTATATATAGTATCATAAAGAAAAATGGTTACATCCATAGTCCAGCCCTGAGGCACACAGTAGTGAAGTACATATTTAGAGAAGCCACGTAGCCACAAACCACATTGCATAGTACTACTATTCACTCCTCTGGTACTGCATGAACCAGATGTTCTTATACTGCTTCTTTCTGAATACATTGTCAATTGCTGGGTATATAAATCAGACATACCCAGGGGCACTTTGACTCCTGATTACTAAGGCTTCTCCTTCTCCTTCTCCTTCTTCTTTCTTCAACAAATACATAAATAGGTAAATACAGAATACATATAAAGAAAATGTCAACAAATTATATACATAGATGTATGTGTGCATGTAAGTATACACAAATGGTTAAATATAAGGTAGTTTGAAAGGGAGGGTACTTTCAATTGAGGGAGGAAATCAAAAAAGACTTCATGCAGAAAATTCAACATGCCCCAAGCAGAACTCATATCCCTAAAAGCTACTCCTTCTTTCCAACTTTTTGTTACTGTCAAGGATACAGCTGTACCCCCATTCACTCAGGTTTACCATTTCACTTCCTCTCTCACACTCACCCCACATATCCAATCTGCTATTAGATTTTATTGTTTCTACCTTCACAACATCTCTCCCAAACAAACCCTTCACACCATTCATATGGCCACTATTCTTATGTGGGTTCTTATTACCATTTGTCTGAACTATTGCAATAGAACCATCCTACACTCAACTGCCATAGTCATCTACCTAAAATTCAGATCTGACCACATAATCCCAATTTCTCTATTCAACAAACTCCAATGATTCTTTAGATTTTTTGATCAATATAAAATCCTCTGTTTGTCATTTTAAGGTCTTCACAACTTGGTCCCTTCCTACCATTTCAGACTCCTTACACATTGTTCCCTTTCCCAACTACTCTTCACCTTGGTTATACTGACGTTTTTGGGCTTCCTTACCTGTTCTTTTTTGTTGTATTTGCTTTGATAATTAATTCCCCATGCTTGGAATTCTCCACATCTTCACCTCCACTTTAAGATTTAGTTCAAACACCACCTTTAGCAGAAAGTCTTTCCTGCCCATTTCCCAGTTTCTGCTATCCCAGATTGAGTTTCATTTACATTGTATGTGTACGTAACTTTTTTCAGATTGTGTCTTCAATTAGAATGTGAAATGAGAAATTATGGGATTTTGTTTCAGGCTGTTTTGTTTTTTTATTGTTTTGGGGGGGTTTTTTTGTTTTGCTTTTTTTTGATATCCCTAGAACTTAGTATCCTGTTGTTGAGTCATTTCAGTTGAGTCCAATTTTCTGTAACTCCATTTGGGATTTTCTTGGCAAAGATAATAGAATGTTCCAATTCATTTTACAGATGAGAAAATTGAAATAAATAGGGCTAATGACTTGCCCAGGAACAGCTAATAATTGTCTGGAACTAGAAGATGAGTCTTTCTGATTGCAGACCCAGCATACTATACCACCTAACTACCAACTGACACATGAAATAACTTATTTAATAAGTGCTTATTGACAGAATGACTAACATGTTAAAGGAAAAAAGGGACTCTGAGAAGTAAGGAAATAAGGAGGGCATTCCAAGCATGGGGGAGAACAAGGGTCAGATGGGAGATAGAATGTCATGTGTGAAAAACAGAAATTATATTAATTTAATTGAGTCATACAAGTGTCCCAAGAGGGTGTCAATATAGATTTGGGCCTGGGCTAGGTAAGGTTTTAAAAACTAAACAGAGAAATTGTTTTTTTATTCTGTGAGAAATAGGAAGGCCCTTGAGGTTAAATTAATAAGGGAGCCACATGGTCAGATCTATATTTAAGGAAATTCCTTTTCGGTTTTAATTGTCTAGGTGTTTGCCTTCATGACATATGCTACTCATGTCTATGGAAATGAGAGACAACTAACAACTTGAGATATTAAAGAAGACTTCATAAAGGAGGAAGCAATGAACCAAGATGTGTAATAAAGGAAAGAATCAGTTCTAATAGCAATATTTGCAATAACAAAAAAAATAATAAACTAAGTGCCCAATTATGGTAGAGTGATTGAACAAATTGTGATGCATGAATGGAAAGGAATATTATTGGACAAAAAATGAAAAAATATAAATTCCCAGATAGATGGGAAGACTTAGAATAGAGTCTAGTAAGTAGACCTAAAAGAACAATATATACACTGAACAAAATTTTGTAGCTAAACAAAAGTCACTGCCAACAAATACATGTTAAAGATAGAGAAAAGAAATTTAGAAGTGGTCAGTAAAGCCAAGATGATTCAGCTAGTAGAATGACAAAGTCAATATACACATAGCAAGGGTTTGGCAGAATAATCATGGTTACATACATTTCTTCTATTTTGAATTTTACAATCAGGAAATAAGGAATGTTTTCAGAACACATTGCAATCCTTTGCAATTTTCTTTGAGATTCCTTTTGTTGTTATTGTTATTTTCTTTTCAGATGTGCTTCTTTCTAAGCCTGAAAACTCGACGTATCAATAGAGTTGACATTGCAATTTAAAAGTTTGCAATACCAAAAATTAAAATAAAGATAAGGCATCTAACATATGTAAATGAGGGGCAATTACTTTGTAGGAATGGGGGAAGTCTTTACCATGGCATCAAAGCAGGAAATGATGAACCAAATTCACCTAATAGGCTGGTTTGGCTGAAAGCAACAGGATATGAAGGGGAACATTGTATAATAAACCTAGAAAGGCAGATGGAAAGTAGAGTCTTGGCAAGCCTTAAATTCTGTTTAAGGAATTTTATCCTAGACATAATTGTGACTCACTGAAGATTTTTTTTTTTGATCAGGGAAGCAATACAGTCAAGCCTATCTGTAGTCCTTAGGAAGATGATTTTCATCATTACCTGTAAGACAAATTAAGGGTAATCAAGAAGATCAAGTATGAAATTATTACATCCATTCAGATATATGACACATTTTCACAAGAAGGGGAATTTGCATACTCCCCTTTGCCATTTCCAGACTGTCTTTGCTGCCATCATTAAGCAACCTCTCCTCTTTTGAGGTTTGCTAAATTGATTACCCAATAATGTAATGTAAAATAATAAAAACCAACATTTATATAGTGCTTTAAGATTTTAAAAGCATCTTACAAATATCAACTCATTTGATCTTCCCCAAAGTCCTAGAAGGTAAATGCTAATGTTATTCCCATTTTACAGATGAGGAAACTGAAATAAATGAAAGTTAAATGACTTGCTTAGGGAAACAAGGCAAGCAAGTGTCTGGATCAAGGTTTGAACTCAGGTCCAGTCCTCTATCTGTCTGGCTATCTAGCTGCCCCAAGTCAATGCTCCGGATTAGAAAATAGAATATTTTGTGCCTTCTCAGTGAGGGAGTGGTAGAGAGGGAGGAAGGGAGAGAATCTGGAACTGAACATCCAGAGCATTGACTGTAGTCATTATCACAATGTCTTCAAGTTCCATTCTGATACTTATTATGTTACCTTGGACAAGACAACTTACCTCTCTGAGCCTCAGTTTCCTCAAATGTGAAATGTTAGGGCTTGATTAAATGATTTTCTAGGTCTCTTCCAACTCTTACATCTATGATCCAATTATCCTATGATCTTATTTTAGGACACAGTAAATCCAGAATCATAATCCTCTAAACATGGGTGTCCCTCGGGGTTCTGTCCTGCACCCTCTCCTCTTCTTCCTCCATTGTACTTTACTTGGTAATTTCATCAGCTCCCACGGATTTAATAACCATCTCTATGTTAATGATTCCCAGATCTATATTTTCTGACCCAATCTCTCTCCTAATCTCCAATCTCATATCTTTAACTAACATTAAGATATCTCAAACTCAATGAGTCCAAAACTGATCTTGTTTATCTTTATCCCTTCCTCTTACATTCCCTATTATTGTAAAAGACATCACCATTCTCCCAGTGTCACAAGCTCAAAACCTGGGTATCATCCCAGACTGTGCCCTCTCACCCCAACTAAAGCAAAAAGAGGATTAAATCACCTGCTTAGTGTCACACAGCTAACAAGCATCTAAGGCTGAATTTGAACTCATTTTCTTGACTCCAGGCCTGGCACTCCATCCACCTCTAGTTTTGTCTGTCCATGTTCTGTGCTAATGTTCTATAAAAATCTAAGTTCTTATTAAGTCAGCCTTTAAACCTAATTCTTACATGAGTGGCCAGGATCATGTCACTTGAACTTCTGTACAGTTTAAAAGCACAAACCCTGAATCTGTGTAATCTTCTGAGGCAAGCAAATGCTTGCATATGTATAGACATGAAGAAACCCATCTACACACACAATCCCATTGAATCCTCCAGCACTAGTGACCTTCATGATTTTTGAGTCCTTTCTACCCTGGTCCCATCTGAGCTCATTCTGACAAGGTTCCTTTCTATGATAAAGTCAGAGTGACCTCCACACTGGCCCCCTCAGCTCAGCTCTTGCTGGTTCTCTGCAATTAATTTCAATGCACAGATGTATTTTCCTTTGTATTGCCTTTATTAAATAAGCAATGAACTCAGAAGGAAAAAAACCTTTTCTTTTTTTCCCTCGCAATTATAAACACAGAAGGGTCCTCCACAGTCAGGAAGAGTGAAATGTCAACTCTGACAATGGCATAATAGCTTCAAATGCAAAGCACGTTGGGCTCATTAAAAACTAACAGTGTTATATTAGAAGGCCTCTAAATCTATAGGGATGAGACTGGGGAAATTGAGGGTGGATAAGAAGGGTCAGAGCATCTGGTCCTCCAGCTTGTGCAGGCTAGAGCAGACAGAAAGATGATAAGGAGATGAAAGTTGTCACATGACAAACTACCAAACCACAATAATCATCATTATCCCAGTGGAGATGAATTGACAACCTTGTAAAGGAACCTTGAAGGATAAGCAATGTGAGGGGCTGGGCCCTGAAAAATGAGCTTTGACTCTGGGTTGTTGGTAAAAATTCAATGATTCCCATGGAGGGAAAATAAAGCCTGGCATTTAGTGGACTACAAACTCAAAATGAACCAATGTGATATAGCAGCCCAAAAAGATAATGTGATTATGTTCACTGAATCATTGTATTTAAATTCAATTATCAATCAACATTTATTAAACATGGGTGCTAGGTACCAGGATACAAATTTTAAAAAATGAAACATTTTTTATTAATAAGGAGTTTACAATCTAATGGGGAAAACAATAAGGAGATAGAAATACAGTTATCCCTTCCACATAGTAGGGCTTAAAAGCATAGTACCCTGTAGATCTGAAAAATCCATGTAAAATTTTTGACCCTCCCTTCTTCTAAGAAGAAGATTGATTTTTTTAATTTTATGGTTATTTACACTAACTTATTACAAAATTTAGATTGATATTATATAATGCCATATTTATATTTTATGCACTTCTGAGTTCTGAACTTTTTCTATATCATGTGCTGACTTTGGGTGGTCATTTACAGCTTTCATGAGTTATTTGCAACTTCCACAAAACTTCCCCCAAAATTCCCATTTAATGTCTTATGTTGACACATAATATATAGAAACCATGATGGGAAAGTCTTGATGTGGAAGGGATAATTGTATGAAGTATAAAAATAAAGAGATCATATTAAAATCAATTCCAAAATAACTAAATGCAAGGTAATTGGGAATTCCTACTCTATTCCTAGAATCAGGAAAAGCCATTGTAAAAGCAATGGAATTATTTGAGGAACACTGAGAAGGTGCATTTAGCTGGACAAGAGTTAGAAGAAGAAAGAAGTAAAAACCATTCAGGGAAAAGCTTCTTTTCCTTTGCACTGGTCAGGCCATCTGGAGAATCATATTCAATTCCAGGCACTAAATTTTTTAAACAAAAACTAAAACTAAAGCGACTAGACAATAACAGCAAAAATATGAGAGACACTTTGCTAAGCATTTTATAAATACTATCTCATTTGATCCTGATGGAAGCTGGATACTATTATTATCTCCATTTTACAGATGAGAAAACAGGCCAACAGGAGTTAAGTGACTCACCTAGCATCACACAGCAAGTAAATATCTAAAGCTTGATTTGAACTTGAGTTTTCCTGACTCTAGGTCCAGCACTTTATCTCCTGGGCCACCTCTCTGCCTCAGAAGAAACACAGGAAGCAAAGGAGGTTGGAATAGTTAAGGAAGACTTCATTGAGGAAAGGTCTGAGTTGGGGCCCAAAGACTACTTAGGATTTGTATAGGTAGAAAGAATAGAAAGCAATGCAAGCAAGGGAGGCATCAGCAACAAGAGTATAGAGGCAAGAAAACGCCTTACTCTTACATAAAGCACTTTTTAACCCAAGATCTACATAAGGCAACCATGCAAAATCTCTTGGTGGAGAAGCAGGGTGGATCTCCAGAGTTAAGCGACCTGTGCTCACACAATCTAATACTTACTAGCTTTGAGACTTTGTACAATCCACTTCATTTTATTGAGCCTCTATTTCCTTCTCTGTAAAATGGGAATAATAATAGCAATTATATGGCAGGATGATTGGAAGGGGGCAGCTAGATGATGCCAAGATTAGAGGGCCTAATAGAGTCTAATCTGGCCTCAAACACTTCCTAGCTGTATGACCGAGGACAAGTCATTTAACCCAGTTTACCTCAGTTTCCTCACCTGTAAAATGATATGAGAAAGAAGTAACAAACCACTCTAGTATCTTTACCAAAAAAAATCCCAAATGGGATCACAAAGAGCTCATCAAAACTGAACAATAAAAATTTATATCATTAATTTGCCTAGGATTGTCCTTCAAAAGTCCTCAAATGTCAGCTTGCCTAGGGATCCATGAAGTTTTTGTTTTGTCTAGTTTTTATTTACATTTATTTTGTTTTATTGTATTTATATACATATATATGTATTATGTATGTATGTTGATGAGGGAATCAGGATTAAGTAATTTGTGTAGGTCATATAACTAGGAAAAGTTAAATATCCAAGGCTTATTTGAACTCAGATTCTCTCGATTCCAGGGCCAATGTTCTATGCACTGTGCCACCTAGCTGCCCCTTGTTTTTAGTATTTTGATAACTGTATTTGAATATAAGTTGGTCCCTTTTGTAACATTATGAGTTTTATTTTATACATTGAACAGGATTCTGAGCAGTGGGCCATAGGCTTATCCAGACTACCAAATAGATTCTTCACAAAATAAATTCAGGACCTCTGACTTAGCCGATTCACATTGCAGTAGAGATAGCTGAGATTCTCACAAGTTGCTTGCACATAGATAAACAGAGCATTAAGATGTTCCACCTGTTTCCTTTAGATCATTGTAGTAGCCCTGAGTTTATATTGCTATTGCAAACTAGTTAGGGGGAAAGCACCTAATAACCAATAACTGTCCTTGCAAAGCAATTCTCATTAATATTATCTCTTTTGTATCACATGACAACACAGTGAAGTAGATACCAGAGGAATTATTATCCCCATTTTGTGTATTCAGATTTTGTTGTTGTTCAGTCACTTCAATCACATCTGACTATTTATGACCCTATTTGAGGTTTTTTAAGCAGAGATACTATAGTGGTTTGCCATTTTCTTCCCCAGGTCATTTAATAGATGAGGAAACTGAGGCAAACAGGGTTAAGTGACTTGTCCATACTTAAACAGCTAGTAAGTGACTGAAGGAAGATTTGAACTCAAGAAAGTAAGTCTTCCTGACTCCTGATCTAGTACTCTATCCACTGAGTCACCTAGCTGCCCATATTCAGTGGTTTAAATAAATAGTTTGATATAGTAGAGTACTGGATTTAGAGTCAGGAAGAACTGGTGTTCAAATCTAACTTTAAACACTTAATAGTTGTATGAATACAAGGAAGTCCTCCATTCCTTGTAAAATGAAGATAAGTCATACTTATAGTACTTACTCCATAAGGTATTTTTGAAGCTCAAATTTGATAATGAAGCATTTTGCCAATTGTACAGCATGATAGAAGTGTTAATTATGGTTCTGTGATTTAACCAAGATAATACACTAGTAAGTGGCCAAAAAAAATTGAATCCAGGCCTTCTCATTATAAAACCAGAATGTTTCCTACTACATTTTCACTGCATTTTGAATTAGGAAATTTAGATTCAAGTCTCACTTTTGAAATTTATTGCTTTTATGATTATGGGTAAGATAATGAAAATATATCATTTTCTCAGGCAAATAGGTCTCTCAAAATTGAAGAGCAATTGGTGATCTGTATTGTTCAGGAGAATTTAGACATAGCATAATTTTCCAGCCAAAAGTGTCAGACACAGGCATGATCATGAGCCACCAAGGTAAAACTCCCAAATGAGGCTGGAACCAAGTTATAATGCAATTAGGAAATGTTTAACAAAATAAATAAAAATGTAGTATGGCATAGATAATGTTAACCCATGGTTTTCTAAGACTGATGTCAGCTTGCAGGGATCCATTTCTATTTAAATTTGACACTACTTATACTATACAATTGAAATCACAAGTGCAAATGGGGAAAAGTGTGAGAGGGGCAGATCTCTGGCAAATCTCTTTATCTGAGCCTTGTTTTTCTCTGTTGCAAGACTAATGTCATAATAGTAGCATCAAAGTAGGTAAGGGGTTGTAGAGAGATGGCCTCAGGTTCACCTCTGGGACATGCTTAAGTTGCTATGAGAAAGTTATTTTGCCTCTCAATGGTCCCAGGTATCTAACTCAGATTAGCTGCATTAATAGAAAGGGTTTCTTTACCATGAGTTTCTCTACAGGAGAAAATCACAAGATTGGAAAAAAAATGAATTGTTGTGACTCAAATGACATAATGTATCTCAGTGTTTTCTGAAAATAATGCTGTTATTTTCTATAACAACAGTCATAATTCTACTCTTAATAAAAAACCCAGATACAAAGAGAAGATAAACACAAATTCATAACAATTAGAAAACAATAGCTACAACAATAAGAAGTGCCTAATTGTCTGTTTACAGACTGGACAACTATATAGGAACTCAGAGCTCAATATCTGGCACAAAGTAGGTAACTATAAATGTCCCCTGGATTTTTTACATCTGAGTTCGAATTTTAATCTGTTCACACACAATTGTTAGAGGAAGTTTCATGGAAGAGAAAGGAAATTTGATTCTCAGAGGACAAACAGAATGAGGGTAGCAGATGAAGAGCCCTTTTTTTGGTTCTGTTCTTTAAAGGGACCCAATGTGACTTGTGTTAAAAGGGGTGGTTTTATTGTCACTTTAAAGAAAGCTCTCCTTCCTCTGATAGTTTTTTTTGTTATTTAGGGGGAAAATATACCCAGAATGAGGCATTTTTCAGGCATTCATTTTTTAAACTCATTATGTCAACCCACTTCCAGTACAGCTATTAGTTTGGTGGGGCTCTTCTATCTCCCTAGGCTCATTTTCCGATGCCAATTAGAGATAC
Organism: Myrmecobius fasciatus; assembly: GCA_023553655.1. NCBI lineage: Eukaryota > Metazoa > Chordata > Mammalia > Dasyuromorphia > Myrmecobiidae > Myrmecobius > Myrmecobius fasciatus. The sequence continues at coordinate 185,927 of JAJPUD010003637.1, read as the reverse complement.
AAGTAAACCGAAATTAAAAAGTAATGAGTGGCAAGTGAACATGGGATTTCTCCCCTGCCACTACACTGCCTGTTCCCATCAGTTCTTCAACAAAGAATTGATCCTCAGTGAAAAATCAGCTCTTGTATAAGCAGGTGGCTTTGGAATCCTACAAGGAAGGGTTATTATTGTAATCTTCAGGGTCTGCACACTAAGGGAACCAAAAGTTCCAAATGAATCTTTGCATTCACAGAATGACTTTCTTGAATTATTATACCCATCGGAAGATGTGAGAGGCAACATGGTAGATTTTATAGAGAGCTGGCTATGCACCTAGGAAGACCTTACCTACTTTGATATTTTGTTGAATTAATGATGTTATTAATGTGTTTTTCCTTCCACTGGTAGAGACAGATATCCTTGAATGTTTTGTGTGATCCTTGTTCACTTTGTTCCATATATACTCTGTGGGGGTAGGCAGCTGGGTGACATAGTGGATAGAATACAGAAAGGGAAATTGAGAAGACTTGAGTTTGAATCCTGCCTACATCACTCACTAATTATGTGATCCTGAACAAGTCACTTAATCATTCTGTGCCTCAGTTTCCCTCTCCATCAAATTGGAATAATAATTGCACTTGTTTTAGAGGGCTCTTGTGAGAACCAAATATGTTAATATATGCAAACTCATTTGCACAATTTAAAGGTACTACTTTGACAGAGTCTTTTCCAAAGTATTAGAAGTCTTCCTCTGGCTGTTTTACTCCCTTGAAGGTATCAATGTACCTCTTAGTCTATCCATATAGTAAAACTCTCTTTCTGAATTTACACAACTTTAAAAATGTGTAAATGATTTTGAGCAATTCTCCTCAATTTATCAAGCATTTATTTGCTCCTATGAGCAAAGTTCTGTGTTAAATACCTAAACTACAAAATCAAAAATGAACTGATACTTGCTCTTAAGCAGGTTACATTCTATTGGAGAAATCCATTATATGTAGAGATAAGTAAATACAAGGTAATTTCAGGAGCTACAGGACACTAAGATTCTGAGAAATGTAAATTGCTTCAAGCCATAATTGTCCCATTCCACCCTACTCCTATCCACCTCCTCATTCCCCACTTCTCAGTTTGAAGGAAGTTAAAAATTCTAAGTAGAAAAGAGGAAGAAGTTGAATCTAGGCATTAGTTTGCTCATCTACAAAATGAGGGATTATATAAAATGATCTATAAAACCTTAGTCAAATCTTCATCTACTATGTGTGATTTCATTTATATCACTTTTTTTTACGCAAAGATAACAAGATATACCGTATTTACTCCTAACATGAATTTTCCTTCACCTTTTAGTCTACTTGCAGCTTTGACTTTTTCCTAAATCATAGAGTCCCATGATCATATATCAAATCTTATAACATTATAGGGAGAATATTGGCATTCAAATCAATTCAAATTAAGAATTTTTAAAGCACCTGAGAGATAAAGGTTACTATACTAGAAACTAGGGATACAAAAAGAAAAAAATTTAGTCATCCTTGATTTCAAAAGATAGACTTGTGTCAACAAGTAGTTTGGGATGACTAAAAATACTCTGTAATTTTCAAAATTCAATTCAATCCAGTCTAAACTCTTTCTCTTTGGTTCTGAGTCTAATACATTGTTCAACTGCCAAGGTTGGCCAAGAACCCATTAATTTATCACCAAGCATTTATTTATCCCTTACTAAGAGAGAGACATGGAGAAAGGCAGATAAACAGACAGAGACAGAGAGACAGACAAAAATGCAGAGAGAGAGACAGAAAAAGAGAGAGAAAGAAAGAGAGAGAGAAAAAAGAAAGAGAGAGTGAGAGAGAGAAAGAAAAAGAGAGAGAGAGAGAGAGAGAGGAGAGAGAGAGAGAGAGAGAGAGAGAGAGAGAGAGAGAGAGAGAGAGAGAGAGAGAGAGAGATGTATGGAACTTTCAAGGAGGACTAGCACCTCTCTTGTCAGGGCTTGCCAAGCAAAGTTACTCATCCATCTTTTATGTCTACCAAACCCTCAACTCAGCAAACTATCTCAGCAGATGAGCTAAAACAGGCTGAAGGTAACCAATAGGTCTTAAATCCAATACTGAATTAAGCAATTGTCTATTTCAAGCATGTGAAGACTTCCCCCAACAGAATGAGCTGATGAGAATGATGTGTCCCAATAGCTATGAAGGTGACTGAAGAATCATTATGGAGCACTAAAATCTTACTCAGACATCAAAGAAATCAAGGTCATTGTCAGTCATCTTGATTTGTATCTTGCCAGCAAATTTCAATGATTCTAGAAGAGAGAATAAAGCTGATGACTTTGTTCAACTCTGCCTCACTTCAAACCAATTCTCCTGTGAATCAAGATATCACTGAATAATAGCATTCAAAAAAAAAGGACAAACAACAATAGATATGTGATAGATGGGTAAATGGATGGATAGATAGATAGAATGATAAAAAGACATCCAGCTATCCATAAGAAGACAATTATACTGTCATTCTTTCACTTTTATATTCCCAGTACCTACCTCAGATCTTGCACTAATAGAAACTAAAAAGCTGATTATTTTCTTGAATTGAATTGAATGGTCATTTTCTGGGAAATATGTCTAATTTTCTATTCTTGATTATTCAAACACACTATAGGTTTAGTACTATACTATTCAATAAGAAAATAAAATATTCTATCAAACATCTGAGATCACTGTTATTGAGGAAACTGATCCTGGTAGACTGCTTGAGTTTGGGAGTTCAAAGCTGCACTCTGAATTAAAGCTATGAGCAAATAGTATTAAATCTGGCACCAATACCAGGAACAGAGGACTTAGGGAAGGGCAAACCACGAAGGTCAGAAATAGCAGGTCAGAATTTCCATGTTAATCAGCAGTGGGATTGGACCTATGAATGACCAACACACTTCCAGCTAGGCTGAGATAGTAAGACCTCATCTCAAAAAAGAAAAGGAATTAGGTTCATTAAAGCATTTTTTTAATGCAGAGTAGAAGGTCAATAGGAACCACAGACAAGCATGACAGCTTTGAAAATAACACATTGAATGTATTATATACTTACACTGAAAAGCAAGTTATGCATAATTCAGATCGACAGTTTCATGTCCTACTTTGTATTCAGAAATGCTCATCTTATTGGGTGTTTATTCATTTCATAAGGAAAAAAAGAGAGGACAAACGTCATTCAATTCAATAAGTAATTATTACACTTCTTGCCATGCTCTAGGAGCAGTGTCTCCTCTACTCTCCTTCCCAGCCTCCAGTTTGGTAGTCTTAATAAAGCCTCAAGCTAACTGCTTCTGAACAAGGTGGTCATTGATGAGGGCACAGCCACACGTATGTAGCATATCAGACTTTTTTCAGTTGCCAAATGACTGGGACCTCAAACCTCTTCCTCTCCTCCCAACTCCCTTCTCTCACACACACATAACAGCTCTGCCTCTCAAAGTTAGCAACTATGGCTCAGTTCTAATAGCTAAATTATAATATAACTTTAGGTATTATCAGACTCCAATACTTCTAGTGAGACCCAGACCCACCATGGTACTCTCCTTTTATATCAATTTATAAGTATCCCTCCTCTTACTTGAATAGTGATCAGATTGATATTAATATTTCCAGAAATTATACATTAACAAATCATTCTATAATTCATTCATCAACCCTGTGGCCTCCCAAACCAAACATCCCTCCCTGGCTATCACTTCTTCTTATTGGTTGTCTTCATCTACTAAAACATAAGCCCTTGCAGAGGCAGTGTATTTTGTATATTCATATTCCCAGTCTTTGGTCTATGTGAGGAGTAAAGAATATAGCTTTCCACAGATAATGTCAAAATAGGATGAAAGAAAGAGTGAAGTATCTTGTTAAGATATCTCCAACCAGTCACTGTGTGAGTCAAGGAACTGCATAAAAAACAAAGTTCCTGACAAAGGGGTCCAGCTTTAAACTGGTCATTAAATCAATGACAGGACACAAGCTTTTTGACATATGATATTGACAAATAAAGAGAATTGTAAATTTGACCAATTATAATTCTGATTGTAAATCGGACCTAATTGAAATTTGGATTGTAAAATTGACCAATTGTAACTAACTGACTGTAAATCCAACCAATCTGAATTTTGAAGGGAGGGGTAAAGAACTGAGTTAACAGTATAAAGCTTGCCCTTGGTTCTGTATGCAGTGTGTCTTCCCTGGGAGCTCACCCACTTCTTGCAAAAATCAAATAAAGCATTCTTCTTTTACTCTAAAAGAGCATTGATTGTAACACTACCCCTGGACTAGCTTGCAACTGGGGAAGCAGTGGGCAGTGGCAGGACATCCCAGGCTTACTCCCCAATCCTATTAAGTTCCATGGAAACTTTTGATAACAGTCAACAGGTCAACAAGCATTTATTAAGCATTAATTAAGTACCAGGCACTGCCTTAATGCTGAGTACACATTGTTGCTGTTTGTCCTTTGTTCTTAATGAGGACCAATGACTTCAGAAGATGACGTCTTCACCTGCAAGAGAATTGGATTTAAGGGAGTCAGAGTTGTAGGAGGTCATTAGCCTTGTTCTCTCGTCCAGAGTCTTTGGGGTCCAGTGACAAAATAAAGGAACAAAGGCAATGACACTGGATGCAATGGGAAATCATGGCTTTTTTAAGCTATGAACTTTCCCAGGTCTCTGTCTCTCTGAGGCAGCAGCCATTCAATGAATAAAGACTGGGTAAGAATTGAGACAAAATATGATTTGATTTGCCTTCATAAAAAAATCAATCTGGGAGGAAAATGCAAATACAAGAGGAAAGTCTCTGCCCTCAAGAAGTCTTGCATTCCAGTGGAACACTAAAGAGGACCTCTCATCCACAAAGGGATACTGAATTATCAGCACAGCTGTTTCCATTGGAATTGTTGGAAACCTGGTTTTCTTTCTCTTCTGATTTCTGGTAGTTATTCTTTCCCAGTGAAAATCAGGATAGAGGAGAGGTCCTACAGTCAGGTGATCTAGGTGTGGGCCTGTGGTTTATAATACCTATAAACTATATTACACTTGGATATTACTTCATCTGTCTGAACCTCAATTTCCCCATCTGTAAAATGAGGCTAATATTGGTTCTGCTCATCACAGAGTTATTCTCAAGGACAAGATTTTATAAACAGCTAAGTACTATTATAACACGGACTTTTTAAAAAATGGCTGCCCACCCTGGAAAGAGACAATGGTCCTTTCAGCCAATTTATTTCTTTTTATTTTATCCCGTCTGAGTGTTTAACAGTGAAATGAAAAATCCTAGTGCTAAAGGAATACAATTAATGTAAGAGGCCGCCCTGCATTCAGAATGTAAAGTAACCAAGTCCTGACCCCACTCTATAGCTGAGGGAACTGAAAGTCCCCAGGTCTGGGAATTATAGCAGGTGCTAGGAGACAAATGCTTTTCTAATGGAAAGTCACTATGTGCTAGCCACGTTCCCCTACAGAAGAGCTTCATCTCCGGGTGAGTTCTGGAGAAACCTATTATGTGTCTATTTGTTCCTTTATTATTGACAATTCTGCCAAACAGTCAAAGCAGACCCAGAATTGCCAGACAATCACAATGATCACACACTGCCCAAGTACTCAGCCTCCAGGTGGGTCAGGAATCCTCCAAGGGGCATGGCATGGTCCTTGGCTGGGGGAGCTTGGATTATGAAATGCCCTATGGGGATTGGCTACTTTCCAGCTTCTGGCAAAGGAGAAAGAAGTCCTGTTGTCCAATGGTGCTGAAACCACTATCCTTTGGGAAAATGTCTCAGATTTTAAGCATTCCCATCCTTCCCTTTTCAATTTGCTGTATTACAGTGGTTTGGGGTTTTTGTTCTCCTAGACTCATAGAATCACAGAGCTGGAAGCAAAGTAAAAAAAAAAAAAAAAAAAAAAAAAAAAAAAAGGTAAATAGACTTTGTATCAGACTTAGAGTCAGAAAGAGCTGCATTTGAATTGCCCTCAGACCCTTACTAATTGTGTGATCCTAGAGATATCACAACTTCTTCAACCTCCATTTCCTCCTCTGTAAAATATGAATGATAATAGCAGTATTTTATGTTACAGTATTGTTAGGAGGATCAAATTTACACACATACACACACATACATAATTGATCCCAACAGAGTGGTCATTTTAATTCTCTTCTAGAATGAGGATGAATCAATCTTAAAGAGAAAAAAAAAAGACAAAACACAAAACAGATAAATAAAAATAAGAAAAAAAGAAAAGAAAAAATTAAAAAACAATTAATCTGGCTGGATAGATGAATAGATAGATGATAGATAGATAAAGATAATATATGTATATATATAACATATATTTAGTGGGAAGAGATAAATAAAAATAGCTCACATTTACAAAGCACTTACTATGTGCTAGGCCCTCGTCTAAGTGCTTTACAATTATTCTTTCACTTGACCCTCATGACAATCTTGAGAAGCAGGTGCTGTTACTATTCCCGGACAATAGTGTTGGATCTGGCATCCCAGTTCCCTGTCTAGTGGGTTATCTACCTTACTTTTTCCATTAGTAAGGTCTGGAGAAGCCTTTTCAACTATTTCCCTATTTACATTATCTTGCCCAATTGAAATGGACAGGGCCTGTTATATGCCTTTTGTAATTGTATCCCCAGTGTTTAGTGCTTGGCACATAATATTTAGAAAAAAAAATTTTCATTCATTCCTTTATTTAATTCTATTCATTTCAATAAAGCACATCTTTATTAAATACTTTCTATCAGTAGCAAGACACCATACTAGCTACCTATACAAAGATAAGTAGATATGACATAAATTCTACTCTCAAACAACTCACAATCTAAGGAATGTGGAAGAAGGGAGTGGGTCTGATGTGATAGGACTTGGTATCCCCTTGATCTTTGTAAGGGGTGGATCTGGGTTAGGAAACCCTGAATCTCAACCCCTCCTCACCTTTCCACCTGGCTTCAGGGAAACTCCCCAAATAATCCCCACCTGACATATTAAAACTAGGTGTGGCCAAAGAAGATAAAAAAAGATGTGATCAATTCAAAGGACTGGCTGTATATAATGTAAATTTTAATAATGCTGACCATGTCAGAGGCTTCATTATTTTTACTCCTCAGGACCTAGCTGTTCCATCAAAGTGCATGAAGGAATTTGAAGAAGGAGAAAGTACTTTAACCTAAGGAAATAAAAGGGATCAGTCAGGAAAGTCTCTATAATGAAGGTGAAATTTGAGTTGAATTTTCAAGGAAAAGAGAACCTTCAACTAGAGATAGATGGTCCAGGAAGACCATTTCAGATTTGGGACACCTTAAGCAAAAGCACAAAGACAGGAGACAAGACAAGAAGAAAAGTTAAAGAGTACTTTATTTTAACCATAACACAAAAAAAATATATTATGGGGAGAAGTAGGATATAGGATTGCAATGGTCAAGGTGTATCAAAATTTGGAGGAATAAAAGTTTTTACCTTATCCTTTGGTGTAATTGGGAACCACAGAAGAATCCTTGTTTTAGTAGGAGAGTTATAGGGTCAAAGGTACATTATGAATTTCTGTAATTTTCATTTCAAAGGCCACTATCTGAGGTTATAAATAATAGTTTAGAAAGAACATGTAGGAATTTCCTTCATCCCTTTGCATTGTACTTTCCAGTACAAAGATCATTTGTATAATGGTATAAAGGACAGGTTAGAAAGAGAATATAGGAAGACCAATTAGGAATCTTTACAATGATCTAGAACAAAAAGAAATAAAAATGGGTACAGTGAGAGTGCTGAGTATCTACAAAGAAAGATCTATATCTTGTACAGCCTGATGAAGGAAATTGGATGAAGGATTATTAAAAGCTGGAGAGAAAAGGAAGTGAGAATAGAGCCAAAGTTTGACAGATTCAGATAAGTAGAGGAAAGGAAGGCATTTGAGGCAGTTTGAGTAAAGGCAAGGAAGCAAGGACAGTGTAGAGACTGGTCAGGCTGAAGCAAAGCTTCTTGAACTGTGTGTTACATAACTGCATGTGAGTATCACAAAAAAATTGTCAGCAGTAAAAGGTATCAAATATTCTGCCAAAATTCAATTTTTTATATAAAAATAAATGAGCACCTTCATCTCATTAGTATGCAATTTTTCTTTTGTCTTTAATAAATGGTAAAATTTCATGTATACCAAAGAATTGTTTTAAAATAAATGTCTTCATGATTTATTATCAGTAAATGTTTAATTTGTATAACTATTTTATATATCTATACGCCCAACATTATGTAAAAATTCCTCAGGTGAAAAGGGGTCATGAGTGGAAAAAGTTTAAGAAGCCCTGCTCTAGAGCACAGGCAGAGTACATGTGCTAGAAAGCAATCGGATGTCAAATTGGTTATGGTTTGGTGAGATTTTATGGAGCACCTGAAAATGCCAAGCTGAGGAGTTCATACTTCATCTGATAGGCATGAAAGAACCTTAGGACATGTAATATTGATTATTAGTCAATAAGCAGTCAGCCAAGCATCTATTAAATGCCTACTATATGCTAGACACTGACCATGAAGATCACTGGATTTAGAATCAGACTCCATATTGATCTTGCTGTCCACTAAGACTGCCAGATATTTTTCAAACTAACTGCTAAATAACTGTGTCTCTTCCATCTTGTATTTGTGTATTTGACGTTTTGGAATTCATGTGAGAAATAATTAAACATTTAATAAAATAAATAAAAAGATAATCAAACATAGTTAAAATTACATTTATAAAACCAAGTAAATGTGAACCCACAGGGATCCTTATTGTATACCTTAGTAATCTCCATTTTCATTTGACTTTGATACCACTGCTCTCAACTATTAAGATCCTCTAAGATCCTAACTCTGCTGCCCTCTGGTTAACTATCTTTTTCAGCTTTGTGTCTTCAGCAAATTCAAGAAACAAGTAACTTATGCATTTATCCAGCTTGTTAATGAAAATATTCAATGTTATAGGGCCAAGTATATATCTGTGAGTTACTCCAATGGAGGTGATGCCATGACATGCAAGTGAATTGGATTAAAGTGAGGGATGGCTTATATAGTTCATCTGAGACAGATGCATTGAATTCATCAAGAACAAGTAAGCATTTTCTTGCTATCTCTACTTATCTTGGGAATCAGTTCCTTGTTGGCCATGTTTGTTCTGTAATTTCCCACACAAATGTCATTTTACTTGGTAGAGAAAATAATAATATAAGAATATATTGGTAGAAATAACAAAAATTGGACAATTCTGTCTTGTCTCTCCCATAAGTTATCATCCAATCCACCCCGAAAATATGTATTATTCTTTCTTCAATCTTTGTTTATCTTCCAAACCCTTTTCTAATTGTCCTTATCCTCCCCATCAATATCAGCTCACTTTGAGTTTTAATATTCTTGAGTACCAAGAGAAAAGTTGGTAACTTTGCAAAGTCCTGTCTTAGTGAATTAAATAATTGTGAATTAAAAAATGAAAAGTGAATTAAATCCAATTCACTTGTAAGTCAAGACATCAATGTCTTGGTTCTAGTTGTTGTTGCTGTTTGTCCATTGTTTTCAAAGAGGATCATGATAACAGGTGGTGATGCCATAACATACAAGTGAATTGGATTTGAACAAGGGAGAGTTGTGCAGCATCATCAGCCTCATTTTCACTTCTTCAGTCATCTGGGTCAAGTGGCTATATATATATATATATATATATATATTAGGATAACTGGAGATGACCTTGGATGCAATGGGACACCTTAACATTTTTAAACTAAGGTTTTTAAAAAGTCTCAGTTTGATTGAGGCAACTATTAATTTAGTGATTGAAGCTAGAAAAGAAAGAAAAAAGGCAAAGAATGGAATCTTTTACCTAATAACAAATTAATTAATTAAAATTAGATAAAATAAAAAAGAATCAATTGGAGAGGAAGACCCTCAGGATTTCTGGCCAAAACATCAATTGCTATTTGCTTTCACTCTTAGGCAATCAGAGCCAAAACGAACACCAAGGGATTTAGCCTAGGACCTTTTGTTGGACAATTAAGGAGAGCCAAAGTGATTTGGGTTTAAGATAAGGTCTTTAGGATGACAATCTAGTCCCTGAACCACAAGATACTGAGGAAGGAAGGGAGAAAAGAAGAAAGGAAGCTAGCTGTGTTACCCAGCCCTCAGTGGGGCTTCCTATTCAGAGAGGTTGTTGTTTGTCCTTTGTTCTCAAAGATGATGATCATGTTCTTGGTGGAGCTGTGAACTGATCCAATCATTCTGGAGAGCAATTGAGAACTATGGCCAAAAGGCTATAAAACTGTGCATACTCTGATCCAGTAGTGCCACTACTAACTACATACTGAGTCTGTATTCCAAAGAAATCATAAAAGAGGGAAAAAGACCCACATGTGCCAAAATGTTATAGCAACTTTTTTGGCAGTGGCAAAGAATTGGAAAATGAGTGGATGCCTATCAATTGGGCAACGGCTGAAAAAATTATGGTATATGAAAGTAATGGACTATTATTGTTCTATAAGAAATGATAAATTTAGATTTTAGGCTGACTTTAGAAAAGCTTGGAAAGATTTACATGAACTGATGCTGAGTTAAAAAGGCAGAACCAGAGAACCATTATACACAGCAACAGCAAGACTGTGTGATGACCAGCTATGATAGGCTTGGATCTTTTCAGTAATTCAGTGATACTGAAGGCAATTCCAATAAATTTAGGATGGAAAATGCTATTTGCATCCAGAAAGACAACTATGGAGAATGAATTCAGATCAAAGCATAGTGTTTTCACCTTTTTTCTATTTTTTTCTCATGGTTTTTCCCTTTTCTCATTTTTCTCTCTCAACATGACTCATTGGAAATATGTGGAAAATGCAACAATGATAAGTGTGGAAATATGTATACTTATGTTCGATTTGTCAAGTATTTTAACATAATTAGCATGCAGTGGATTTCCTGCCATCTAGGGGAGGGGTGGGGACTAGGGGGGAAAAATTTGTAACAGAAAGCTTTGTAAGGGTCAATGTTGAAGAATTACCCATACATATGTTTTGCAAATAAAAAGTTTTAATTTTAAAAAAGGAAATATGTGAGAAATGAATGTAAATGTATAACCTAAAAAATTAAAATTTAAAAAATGAGTATGACATGAGCAAGGTGATATCATGATATGCAAATCCATTTGGAACTTTTCAGACAAACTCTATTTTTCCTCTTCATTTATATTATTATTTTCCTATCTATTTCATTCTTGAACAATTTCTGATAATTTTGGTCCCTGGAATCATATATCTCTTTTTTTTATAAACCCTTTGAAGTCTGCTTTCCAAAAAACTAGAATGTATATCAGACTATGTTGACTTTTTTCTTCTTCTCTATCATGGCCTGAACAAAAGAATAGCTGCTCCTCTCCTTCAAATCTCAAGAGCTCTCATCATTGTTACCCTAACAACTAGTTACTTTGAGTTAGTAAAAATAAGATCCAAAAGAGAATTTGTTTTGTCAATTGTTTAGCTTTTTGAAGGATAAAATCATCATTAAGGCAAGTCAGAAAGTTAGAAGCTACTAAAATTTTGGCTTTGAGAAAACAATAGACAATGTCTGAATAATTGAAGTCCCCCCATAACTACTATATCACGCTTCTATTTCAATCTTGTGACATGTTTCTTAAACTTCTGATATATTTCCTCTTTCTGATTAGGTGGTCTGTAGTATATGCCAATAAAAAAAATTACTTCTGTTTCTCCTCCCATTTTTCCTGGAATATGGAAACTTTGAGAAGAAGTGACATTTACTTCTGAAAATTTGTGATAGAAAAAGAAAATTTAGACATAGGCCAAATTTAATGAAAGCAAATTTCAAAAAATGTTGGAATTTTCCAAAGAACTGAAATTATATAAAAAGGAAGTTGGTGGGGCAGCTAGGTGGCACAGTGGATAGAGCACCAGCCCTGAAGTCAGGAGGACCTGAGTTCAAATCTGGTCTCAGACATTTAGGCAAGTCACTTAACCCCAATTGCCTCAGCAAAAAACAAAAACAAACAAACAAAAAAAGTAAGTTGGCTTAAGAGAATAGGGAACGTTCTATAGAATGAAATTTTAATAAAACATACATATTTCTAATTGAAATGGAAAAAGACATGTTTAAGAAATGGAAGCAAGAAGAATCTATTGACTAATTCAGATTTTTTTCAAAGATGTGAAGAAAATAAAACAACAGGCAGGTTGAATATGAAGAATGAATAGAAAAGTAGCACAGTCCTATAAAGATAGTCAGGAACACTAAAGATCAGTAGATCACTGGGATTTAGGAATGCCAAGGAAGGTTAACAGGTTTTAGTTGGGGTGGAGTTTTTTTGGCTGGGGGGGGTTGTTTTTAGCAATGTTAGATGTAAAGGGAAAATCAAAGAAATTATAGAAAGGAAGGAAAATGCCAACTATTTCAGGCAGGGTTAACTAAGCACTTTTCAACTATTAACTCATTTGATTTTCACAACTCGGTAAGTTAAGTGTAATTATCATCTCCATTTTACAACTGAGGAAACAGAGTTAGGGACATACAGCTAGTAAGTAACTGGGGCTGAATTTGGACTCAGCTTTCTCACTTCATGCCCTGTACTCTAGGCACTGAACCAACTATTTGTCTCTGGTTTATAGATATGAATGGAACAGACAATCAATCAAGTATTTAAGTGAAAGACAAAGATGAAACATTCCCTTTCCTCAAATAGTTTACATTTTATTAGAAGAAAAAGCAACTCCATTTACTTATAAATGCATGCAAAATCAATATTAGACTGAAGGGTTTTGTTTTGGAAGAGAAGCACCAGCAGGGGAATTTAGAAAAACTTCATATAGGAGGCAGCGGCACTGAACTGAAACTAAAGTTTCTGAAGGGCAGAGGTGCAGAAAGAGAGTGTTCCAAAGCCAGGGGATATCTTGGACAAAAGTAGGAAGAAAGGAAATCTTGAACAAAAATACAAATGGGGGCAGAGAGCACCAATACAAAAGGATCCCCATGGAACCCTTATTGGCTTACAAAACCACATGTTGTATTATCTACGTTCTATTTTTACTTATTTTGTTAAATATCTTTCAATTATCTTTTTTTTAGTTTATATGGCATTTGACAGTCTTACTGGCCACAATGTGACACATCATAACTATCCTACAATGTAGACAATGTGGATATTAACTGCTTCGTTATTCAGAAAAGGGAATTGAATTTCAGAAAAGTTACCCTATGCCACTCAACTGAGAAGGACAGTAGAATCCAGGGAAGGACTGGAAAAGAAATTCAAAACCAGTTCTCTTATGACTTCTTGCTCTTTTGTCCATCATTCTATAATGCTTCCTCCTCTGAATGTTTCAGTTTCTTCATCTGAAAGAGATGAAATGATTGGATTGTAGTCATGTTCTCTAGATTCCTATCCAACTTGAAAATCGATCCTCTGAAATTTATCACTTGGATTCTGAAGAGAAAGTGGATTTCAAAAGAATATTAGTAGTCATGAAGTGAATCTTTTTCATAGACAAATTTGTGGGCCAAATCTACTTCTCTTACCCACTTATTGTAAGGGTCAAATGAGATAGTGAAGGCAAAATATTTCATAAACCTTACAGTGCTTTATAAATGAGAGTTGTCAGTATGAGTAGTATTAGACCATTAGATTTGTCCAGAAGCTACATGGTTCAGTAGATGAACCAGTAGATCTTCAGTGTTCAGACCTGAGTTTAAATCAGCCTCAGATATTTTTACTAGCTGTGTGAACTTGGCCAAGTCATTTTCCCTTTGTATGTCTGTTTCCTCCATTGTAAAATGGGGCTGATAACAACATCTATATCCCCAGGTTGTTATGAGAACCAAATGAGATATTTGCAAAGTGCTTTCCAAATTTTTACATTTTAAAAAATCCTAGGTATTATTATTATTATTAACACTCTTGTTTCTAGGCTTTAATAAGTCCTTCAAAATTCCAAGTTGGAATAAATCAAATTAAATTCATTTAATTGAGTTTTCTTCTTCAGATCTTCATTTTCTTTTATATTTTAGCCCTTGAATAAGGCCCAGGTAAATATTTGCTAACCTATTTTCAATTGAACAAACATTTATTAAACATTTATAATGCACTTTGTTAAATGCAGGAGATATTAAGATGAAAAATGTTACTTTGCCTGCCCTCAAGAAGCTAACAATCTAACAAGAAAATGCAGTATGTAGACCAAAAACAAAACCATAATGCACAGTAGAACTTCATAAGAGGAGAGTTTCAGAACAAATGCTTTAGGAAAACCTGAGGAAAGAAAAGTAATTTGTAGTGTCAGAATGAGGAAGGAGACAGTAGGGACTGACCTAGTTCTTCAAGGAACAGGGGGATTTCAATCAAGCAACAAACATTCTTTAAGTACCTACTAAGCCTAATACTATACTAGGAATTGGAAATAATGTACAAAAAAAAGTTCCAACAGAGATTAGTTTTGGGCACAAGGAATGACTTGTACTAGAGAAAGACAAACAGACACAGATAAGAGACATGAAGCCAGAGGAAAAAGAAAAGAAGGAAAACAGAAAAAGAGAGTGAAATCAGAGAGAGTAACAAAGAGACAGAGAAACAGATTAAGAAAGAAATAAAGAGATAAACAACGGCAGAAAGAGAGAAAGACACTGGAGGTCATAGAAGATAAGATTACAGCATAATAATACTGTACTTTTGGGACAATGGAGTTTGAAAGGATTCAGCAGAAAAAAAAGAAATTAATATTTTATTGTGTAGCAGACAACACTAAAGGGACCCAAAGGGCTTGCCCCTGAAAAGGATGAAAACAAGAATAAGGTCCATTCACAGGATCAAGAACAGAAGGGTTTCTGGACTTATCCAACCATTCCCAAAGATTGCAGGAGTTCACGCAGGACAAACAACAGTAATATGAGGTAGTCTTCACTGCCAAGAGAGAGACCTTAAATAGGGATCTGACCTAACATTGCATGCTGGGAGAGTGTGGGCACCTGATCCACTATAGCTATTAGCAGCAGGAGAGTAATGACAGTCTCTAGAAGTATGCAGGTAAACATAAAGGAGAGGATACTTTTTCTCCAAGTTCTCCAATTTTTTCACTGTGTTTTGGTTTATGAATTTGTTGATATGCTGCTGAACTCTGAGAGGAGGGGAACTCACCAAAAAGACAGTTTCTATTGTTTCTCCATGTTGTTTATGTCTCTAATATATTGTGTCTTATTTAATGTTTTCTAGGCTCACTGTTTACAAGGAAGATGAATTTTTTGAGAGATGACATAAATTCTGACATTGTCCAAGGGCATACCCTAATTGGATGCTGAGCCATAAAAATTATTGAGAGAACCTCCCAAGACCAAATATAGTCTCTCTCTATATATATTAGGGCTTAAATCATGAACCATGGGTTATAATTGTACAGATTAATTGGAAACTACTGAAAAACTTTGAACTCTGACCAAATACAGTCTGGAGAGAAATGAGACATGGATGACCTTAAATTGAAGGCAAGAGAATGCCAATAAATAATGGGATCACTTAAGGCTTCTCAAATAAGATATCATTTTAGCTAAGCTTTGAAATCAAAGCAAATCAGCAAGCATTTAATTAAGCATTTACTGTGTACCATACCCTCTGTTAATTATCTTTTTCAATAGGGTCCAGATATAAATAATCTTAAAATAAGTTGCTATCTTGCTATTGTTCTTTTCTATGTAATGTTCCAGTTATCAAGTCATTAGGTATCTATTAAGCACCCACTATTTTCCAGGCACTGTGCTAAGCACTGGAGCTATAAACAGAGAGAAAAACTGTTCCTGCCCTCAAGGAGCTCACAGTCTAATGAGGGAGACAATATTTAGACAACTAAGTACATATAAGGTATATCCAGGGTATGAGGTTAAACTTATAATCCAATATTTTTATTCATCTTCAAAATGTACTTATTTTATCCATCTTTGAAACAATCTATATCCTGTCTATATCTTACATATGCAAAGCTAATTGCCTGTCCTCTATTAGACTGTAAGCTCCTCCAGGGTAGGGGGTATCTTTCACCATTTTTTAGGTCTTTAGCATAGTGTCTGATGTTGGGGGCTTAGAATATAAAGATAGTATACTAGCTTACCTGCAGGGCTTATACACCACGCACACGCATTAGCTAAACGCCGCGTAGAGAGATCTTGTGTGTATTTACCTTATAAGGAAAAACTTTAAGTTCGGCTCTCTGATTGGATCTTGCTGTATCTTAAGGATATATAATCCCATGTACTTCCTGGGGGGGGGGGGGCGCAATGTAGTCTTCCTTGAATAAACACTGCTTGACTTACCTGGCAACTCGGCTCAGTGGTCAGTTCTTCCTCGGAAGCGGGTGACGACCGAAGACCCAGTAGATGGGTAAGTAGAGGGCAGATACTCCGCTCGAAAGGAACGCAACAGTCTGAAGCATACACTGTCCTGATTAATTCAATGACTGACTGGAACATTATATAGAAAAGAATAATATAGGATAATGACAAATTCTAGGATTTCTTCTTTTGAACCACATTGAAAAAGATAAGACAATAATATTAATAATACAAACAATAATAAAAGAACAATACTCAAATAGATAGCACTTGCAATAGAGCACAGAACTTGTAGTCAGGAAGATTTCAATTAAAATCCTGCCTCTGATACTTACTAGCTGTGTGGGATAATACCTAAGTCTCTCTGTCTCAGAATTTTTATTGGTAAAATGGAGATAACAATAGCACCTATTCCATAGAGTTGTTGTAGGGATTAAATGAGTTTATATGTAAAGTCTTTGCAAACCTTAAAATTATTATTATGATATTATTGTTACTATCATCATCATCATCATCATCATCATCATCATCATCATCCTCATTATCTAGGAGAAGGCCCAGACCAGACATGCTTTCATTCATATATAGAGCTTCTCTAACATGCTCCCCTGTGCCATCCCTACATTACAGTTTTCTTTTATGGATTTAATTTATGTTTTCCATCAATAGAATGTAAGCTGATTCAAAGTCGGAACTATCTTTTTTCTTTCAAGGTCTTGTATTTGTACTGTCAGTGCTTAAGATAGTCGCTGGTAGGTAGCTTTAAGAAAGCTCTTAAAAAAAAAAATGTTGATTTTATTGGGAACCATTTCTATCTTAACTCTTATCAAACAAGATAAGAATGTTGTGTTTTTTTAATAACAATAGTAACTTGGTTCAACTATTCTGGAAAATAATTTGGAACTATACCCAAAGGGCTATATAATTATGTGTTATTAGATCTATATTCCAAAGAGATCAAATAAAGGACCTATTTGTACAAAATTTGTAGTGGCAAAGAAGTGGAAATTAAGGGGATGCCTGCCAACTAAGGAATGGCTGAACAAGCTAGAGTATATGGCTGAACAAGTAATAGTATTCAAAATACTTTGGGGATTTAAGAGATGAAGGGGGGGAGAATGGAAAAAAAAGGGCAGGATGGCTTCAGAAAAACCTGGGTGAATTTATATGAACTATGCAAAGTGAACTGAGCCAGAACCAAGAGAACACTCTACATATTAACAGCAATATCATAACCAGGATCAATTGTGAAAAACTTAGCTACTCTAATTAAGACAACCATTTAATACAATTTCAAAGGACCCATGATGAAAAATGGTACCCACCACCAGAGAAGGATCTGATGAAATCTGAATGCAGACTGAAACATACTTTTGTTTTTGTTTTTGTTTTCAACATAGTTAACATGGAAATATGTTTAGCATGATTTCACATCTGTAATTGATTTCATATTGTTTGCCTTCTCAATTGAAAGAAGTAGGAAGAAGGGAGAGAATTTGGAACTCAAAATTTTTAAAAAGTAAATGTTAAAAATAAATATTTTTAAAAAAAGAAAAAAATTATAATGGTAAGTAATATTTATAAAATAACTTAATTTTTACAAATCACTTTACACAAATTATCTTATTTAAGTCTCACAACAATTCTATAAAGTAGGTGCTGACATATCCATTTGACAAAAAAGAGTACTAAGGTTCAAAGAATTAGGGAACTCTATTCCCCTTTGTCACATTCATAAACTGAGGAAGCAAAACTACAAACAGAAATAGAATCTAAAAACAGCAGACATCTGCTCCCAGAAACTGAGGGAGAGCCTGAGCACACATGAGTTGAATCTGTCATCGTCCAATACTTAAAATTACACATCTGGAGTCCATTATCAACACTGGGCGACTGATGGCCCAAAGGAATCTTTACAATTTAAAGGGAGGCTCACGTGGAACCTCTCAATAGAGGCTCAGCCACTAGGCTCCAGGAGGTGGAAACCTTAACTGAAGTGGGACTGAAAAGCAGAGGGTGCCAAATCCTTTGAAATATGAGAGAACATATTAACTGAGTTCAAGGAGGAGACAATGGGGGGGATTTCAAAGCTAAGGATTCTAAGAAATAGATGTGAAGTGTGAATAAGTTCAAAGCATGGAGGGCATGCTTTGAGACAGGAGATAGAGTAGTGAGATTGTAAAATGACAAATTTAGCATGAATGTAGGACTATTCAAAGGGGATTATTGAAAAGTAGGTCAGCTGAGGTAGGCTGGGGTCAGATTATACCTCTTTCATGATTGAAGTACTAGGTACCTGAGTGACTATGTGAACTGCTGGAAACCCCTCAGACACTGGCTAGGAAGCAGATATGGCAAGCATTGCTTTCTCCAGTTTATAAATGAAGAAATTGATGATACAAAAAAAAATGGAAGTGACTTTCCCAAAGGCAGATGGCCAGGTCAGACCTGGAACTCAAACTTAGTTCAGAGTTACAAATTCACAGTTAGGAAGAATCTCAGAGGCCATTTTATCCAACCACTGTATCTATGGAGGAATATGAGTACAGTATCCCTGAAAAGTAGTATACTATACTTGCTGAGTTGGGTTGAATTGTCATGATTCTTTTGTGATTCTTTTGCAGATGATTCCTGGATCTATTAGTAGAGATCTAGATTCTCCCAGAGCTTCAATACCACATCAGTCAGTCAATTGATAAATATCTATTAATGCCTACTATGTGCCAGGTACTAAGGATACTGAGGATAAAATCCACATGAAAATGAATGCAGGATCAGCTTTGTAGCACAGTGGAAAGAGCATTAGCCCTGGCATCAAGAGAAACTCCAATCACCTCCAAATAGATAGAAAGACAGACAAAAAGAGAAAGAGAAAAAAAGAAGAAGAAGAAGAAGAAGAAGAAGAAAAAGAAGAAGAAGAAGTAAAGAAACAAAGAAAGGAAGGAAGGAAGGAAAACAAATTCAGTCTTTACCCTCAAGAAGCTTACAATCTAATAGGTTTATATTATAA
>JAJPUD010003637.1:139474-163316 GCA_023553655.1 Myrmecobius fasciatus | reverse complement strand
AAGTCATTTAATCTCTCTTTGCCTTAGTTTCCTCAATTGCAAAATGGGAACAATATCAGTAACTACTTCATGGAGTTATTGTGAGGATCAAATAGATATCATTTTTAGTGCTTTGCAAACCTTAAAGTTCTATATTAATGGTATTTGTTATCATCATCCAAGAGAGATATAGGATAAAGGATTGCTAATAAAGAAAAGAATATCAAAGAAAGCACATGACTTGCCCATGGTTCCCCAATAAGTAAATAAGAAAGTCATAAAGTCAAAATTCAAATCCAGGTTTTCATTAAATCTAATGTACCATTTTTCCTGGAGATTCATTTAGACTCCAAAACTTCCTAAGATGTAAGGAGCAGAAGTATTCTCATCTCCATTTCAAACTCAGGGATACTGGGGTTCAGTCCCCAATCTTTCACTCACATGAATTTGATGGTACAGTACCATCTACTAAGTGACCTCTCCATTCCTAAATTTCTCATAGTACTTTCTAAGTGCTTCTCTCATACACTTTTGTTGTTCAGTCACTTTTTTTCAGTTCTGTCTGACTCTTCATGATCCCAGTTGGGATTTTCTTGGCAAAGATACCAAAGTGCTTTAACATTTCCTTCTCCAGCTCACTTTACAAATGAGGAAATGGAGGCAAAAGTGACTTGTCCAGGGTCACACAACTAGTGCCTGAAGTTGGATTTGATCTCTGGAAGATGAAGCTAGATAGTGGCCACCTAGCTGCCCTACCATTTTTTTATTTTGTACCAAAGGCACTCATAACTATACTGTACATTCCTTGAGGACAAGGATTGGCTTTTATTGACTTGTACTTCTCTCAATGCTGAACAAGGAGCTTTAAACAAAATCAATCAATACTTATTACATTGAATTTAACTGTCCTAGGAATCATAACTGGTATTGTAGTTCAGGTCTCCTGATTCCCTGTTCTTTCCACCACACCTTTCAAGCTCCTTGTCAGGGGAAAACAAAAAAACAAAAATAATGATCTAGCAGCCCTTCTTCAATCCAGGTCAGGGTAAGAGAAGTCTTATATAAACATTATTTATGTAGTTCTCAGAAAGAGTAAGGGAAGTCAGGGGAGGCTGACAAGATGCTAACATCAGGTGGCACACTATGAATAGTAACTGGGCCTGGGCTCTACTGTACTTAACTTCAGGGATTATCTATTTTGAGACAGGGAAAGCTAACAGAAGTAGCTTCCCCCCCTAATCCACATTCCTGCAAGGCCTGCAAGCATTAAAATAATCACACCAGTGGTGCCGGAGCCAATTTATACTTTCACACAGACTACTGGAGGGCATCTTGTTACAAATGTCTCAATAAACAAATGATATAATATGTTTCCAGGAGGTTTCATTTTCAAATTTCATTACACACACACACACACAAACACACACACACACACACACACACACAGAGCCATAACATGAGCTCAATAAGTAACTAGTAATGAGAAAAAAAATCACAGCAGCCTTAGACATAGGGAAGCTTGGAATATATGACATTAGAACACAGAAGGTAAAATTTAGAGTATAGAATGCTAGAATTGTAAATGACATCACAAAATAAGATGTTTGAGCTGGGAAGAACCTAAGAAAATAAATTATTAGAGCAAAGAATAGAGCATTTCAGAACAAGATGGGACCTTAAATATTGAGTTAAACCACCATGTTTGATGAAGGAGGAAAACAGTGATATCTCAGCAAACTTTAATTCAAACAAAACCCTAATCACCATAAATATATGATGAGCAGCAGCAGCTAGTGCCCACAGACAGAATATGGATATACTCTGCATACATATGCCTATTAACAGATTCCAGTTTATTGTGTAGCTACTATTCTGGCATCATGGAAGCAGCATGACATAGAGGGAAGTTTGGAGGACCTAGAGCTGATCCTTGATTATTGTGGACAAGTCACTTCATCCCTCTGAGTCTCAATTTCCTCATCTATTAAGTAAGAATAATTGTACTTGTCCTGATTTCCCCGCAAGGTTGAACAGTATTCTATAAACATGACTGTGCAACAGAAATTAAAATTTAGCAATACCCCAGAGCTAGGAATTGTTCCTCCTCAGAATCCTAGAGATACCTTTGAGGATTTTAGTGTCTTTCTCTGCTGTTACTGGCTTTAAGTTTCCATTCCAATGTATTCCCCTATTCTCACTATTAAATTGCCAGTAATTATTGCCCTAGTTATCCAATTAATATTAATTAGCAAGGGATATTTGCTGCAAAGAATAGAAATTAGAAGAAAGGAAACAAGCAATTTTTTTAAAGTATCTACTATGTACTAGGCACTATGCTAAGCACTTTACAGATATTATATTAACAACCCTGGCAGATAACATCCCTATTTTATAGTTGAGGAAACTGAGGCAGGCAGAAGTTAAATTAAGAGAGGTTAAATCACAGCACTAATAAATGTCCGAGGTTGCATTTGAACTCATCTTCCTGACCCCAGACCCACTGTATCACCTAGCTGTCTCTAGGTACAATTTCCCCAACCTCTTGGTGCACATTCTCCTATATACTACCTCAGATTCAAATGAAACAAGCTTAGCTGTGTGAATCTGGGTCATTTAACCTCTGCCTATCTCTGTTTCCTCACCTGTAAAAAGTGAATAATAATAGCACTGCCATCCCAGTGTTGTGCTGAGGATAAAATGAAGTAATTGTTAAGTACCTATACATAGTAGGTATTGTAAATATTATTATATTTATATTTTCACAAAATTTTATCATTTTCTTCCATTTTAAATTAAATAAAACAAATAATTACTCAGAAAATGGGATTGACCATAAGCTTCCCCAGACTTCCAAAGAGGTCCATGACAGAGAAATGTTTAAGAACCCCTAATGTAATTTACCTTCTACACAGCTACCAAGATATTGTATCTAAAGTAAAAGTCAGACCATCCCACTTTTTTCCTTAAGACTCTTCAGTAGCTTGAGTACAAAATGTAAACCCCCAATGTTGGCATTTAAAGTCCTTAAAACATCTTCTTGCCTCATTGTACAAGCTTTTTACTACCCTCTGGAGCCAAACAGAACAATTCTAATCTTTCTTTTACGTGATAGCCCTTCAAAAACTTGAAGACAGCTCTTATCTCCGCCACTGTCTCCTTCTTCAGGCTAAAAAACCTAATTTCCTTATTTGACATGTATCCCAAGTCCTTCACCATCTTAGTTGCCCTCTAAATAGTCCCCAGATCATCAGTGTCCTTTCTACACTTTGGTATCCTCCTAAGGGGTTTTGAGCAGGTCAGAGTATAGAGGGACTGTCATGTGTTTATGCCCCTCTTAATATAGCCTAAGATCACATGAGCTTTTTTTTTTTTTGCTTCCACAACACACAACTGAGTCATAGCAGAGCTTGCAGTCTACTCAAACAATTGTATTTTTTTGACAGGCTGTTGTCTAAGATTCTTTCTAGTTTTAAGATTCTTTTTATTTTTTTAATGTCTAAAATGTCTGCCCCCTTTGTCCTTTCAGACAAAACAGATTTTATCTATAAACTCTTAAGGATGGGCATTCTATTTTATCCATGAGGACAATGTAGAGTGAATTTACCATGAAGACCTCCTATATTTAGAGCTATTGTTAACTGTATTTTTTGCAAAAATATCCCTTTTTGGATTTTGGAAGGAAGAAAATAAAGACTGTCTGGAAAAAGAACTAGTGTTCTTTAAATTAGAGATGAAGAAAGTAAGGGGTATGAACTCTTATTTCAGCTATGCCTGACTCTCCATGACCCCATTTGGGGTTTTCTTGGCAAAAATATTGGAGTGATTTACCCTTTTCTTCTCCAACTCATTTTACAAATGAGAAACTGAGGCAAACAGGGTTAAGTGACTTGTCTAGGGTCACAGCCAGTAATTGTCTAAGGTCAGATTTGAAATCAGAAAGATATTTCTTCCTGACTTCAAACCTGTCACTGTATCCACTATGCCAAGTAGCTGCTTTATGAACTCTAAACTAGTAAGTAAAAGGTCTAGTGCCCAGTTCTTTCTCTGCTACTTTTAATTCCCATTTTGGGCAAAGCTCTGGAATTTTCTGAGCTTTAGTTTTCTCAATTATATAAAAGGAATAGTACTGTTTTTTTCTATCTATATTTCAAATGTTTTATGAGGAAGGTACTCTGTAAACTTAAAAAGCTACCATATAAATTTCAGCCATTGTTACAGGGTCCAATCCTACTGGCCCTGCACAGAGTCCTTAGTTGATATAATCAGAGCATGTGCAGGCATCCCATGACTGGTTCTGGGGCTGCTAACTACATGGTTAGGAAGATCCTCATTTTTGTTTTATATTGTTTAACTTAGTATCTGGCACAGAGTAGGCACTTTAAAAATGCTTGGTGATTAATTGACTGGAAGGGGTAATAAGACAGGTTCACAAATATTTAGAATGAAAACTAAAATATAATTCATAGGAAAAGTAAAAAGCACCATTTGTCCTGTTACTCTAATAGAATGGGAAAAGGGTGAATATCCATAGTGGATACATTTGGTAGTCTTCCATTGGATAAGCTAAAGTTAATTTCAGCATGGAGCCAAAGGATCAGGGCTTGAATGGGACAGAACAATCCATAGTGGGAGTTCACTAAAATAAAAGGTGGTTCATCCAAGTAATAATTTGTAGAGACTGACAGAGGAGGTCACAGGACTAGGAACAGACAAATGTATTACAATTTTTGCAATAGAAAGAGGACAGTTTTCAAACTGCTGGTCAGTGAGTTTGACGTTAATTGCTAGAAAAATTCTAAAACATATTATTAAGGGGATAGTTTATGAAAATTAGAAAAAGTCATTATTACTAAAAACTAGCATAGATTCATCAAGAAAAGGTCATATTAGACTAAATTCATTTCCTTTTCAGACAGGTTCACTAAAGTAAATGTAATTCTATAGCCTTAAGTATCCTGAATTTAAGCAAAGCATTTGACAAGAATTCTTATGTTATTCTGCTTTTTGCTGAGGCAATTGAGGTTAAGTGACTTGCCCAGGGTCACACAGCTAGGGAATGTTAAGTGTCTGAGACCAGATTTGAACTCAGGTCCTCCTGACTTCAGGGCTGGTGCTCTATCCACTGCACCACCTACCTACCCCTTATGTTATTCTTTTGAACAAGATGGAGAGATGCATGTTAGACAATATGAGTAAAATCACAAAAGGTTGAATGACCAAATCCAAAAAGATTGATAATTAAGGGCTTGGTGACAAGCTAGAGAGACTCTCTAGTAGAATGGTCTGCAAAGTCCTCTTGTTGTCATCATTGTTGTTCTTGTTGAGTAATTTTTCAGTTGTGTCAAACTCTTTATGACCCAATTTAAAGTTTTCTTTGCAAAGATACTGGAGTATTCCAACTTATTTTATAGATGGGGAAACTAAAACAAACAGGTTTAAGCGACTTACCCAGGATCACACAGGTATTAAGTGTCAAAGGCCAGATTTGAACTCTTTCTGACTCTAGGCCCAATACACTATCCACTGTACCACCTAGCTGTCTCTACATATTGGGTTTTAAAAATCAACTTCACCAGCATAGAATGAAGAGAGCATGGGTAAGAAAAATAATATATCTGAAAAAGATCTGGGACTCTTAGTACACTCTAAATTCAACATAAGTCAAATATGGCAGTAAAAAAAAGTTGATTTGCTCATAAAGGCTGAATTAATAGGGGCATAGTACACAAAATGAGGGAAGTGATAATACTACTTACTATCCTAGGCAAACTACATTTAGATTATTGTGTTCACTTCTGAACACAATGTTTGAGAAAGAATGTTAAAAATAGAGTAGGACAAAATGGAATGATCAAGATAGTGAGAGGGCTGGATATCATGCTGTAAGAATATTGGTTGAAGGAATGGAGGAGATTTAGAATGGAAAATAAGACATTTGTTTGAAGAGGAGAAAGAGAACATAATAATCACCTCCAAATATTTAAAGATCTATCATGGAGAATGATTCAGTATGTTCTGTATGGCCTGACCCCCTAAAGAAATTACAACAATGAGGAAGCTCATAAGATCATAGAATTTAGAGCCCAAAGGGACTTGAGAGAATCTCTTTTCCTGCCTATCTCATTTACAGATAAGAAAACTGAGGTCCAAAGAGTTTGTGACGTGTCCAAAATCACAAAGCATCGGAGAATAGAATTTTAACCCAAAGTTTTCTGCCATTAGAGTCAATGTTATTTGTGTTATTGCCTCCAATTACAGAAAGAGATTTAGGTTCTTATGTATAACAAATATATAGAACTGTCGAGAGGTGTTTTGTTTTCAGGAGAGAAGAAAGCTGTGTCAGGTTCATTTTTTAAAAAATTAAGTTCTTACCATGCACAGAATACTGAGGTAGGTATTTAGGGAATCTAGAATCTAATTGAGGAGGATAGTTAATATATGGACCAATAAATATGACACATAATAGAACAATAGATAGTATGATAAAGTGAAAAGAACTCTGAGTGTGGAGTCAGAGATCTGGATGTAAATCCTAATGCTACTCTTAGTATTGTGTGACCTTACATGAATCATTTAACTTCTCTGGGACTCTGAAAGAGAAAGACAGAGGGAGACAGATAGACAAACAGATAAACAGAGACAAACAAAGATAGAGAAAGACAGTCAGAGACAAAGAGAAAGACAGACACAGAGAGAAGAAGGAGAAGAAGAAAAAGAAGGAAGAAGAAAGAAAGAAGGAAGGAAGAAGAAAGAAAAAGAAAGAAGGAAGAAAGAAGAAAAAAGAAATAAAGAAGAGAAAGAGAATTTGTACCCTATGATTTTTTAAAGTCCCACCCAAAAAATAAATAAATAAATAATTGAAGTCCCTCCTAGTTCTAAATTCTTCAATCCTATAAGATGAATGAACATTTTGCAATGATGAGAGATTTAAGGATAAGAGAGCACACTTTTTTTCTGGAGAGATCAATGAAAACTTCTCTGATAAGGGAGTAGTTGAGTGTGGCCTTGACGAATGAATAGGATTGCAAAAGGTGAATATTAGGGTCTAGGAGAAGCATGGTAGGTCCTAGATATAATATGTTGTTTGCCCTTTGTTATTGAAAAGAACAAGGACATCAAGGAGGTGAAAAGGTATTGAGGCAGGAAAACACCAACATATTAAGGTACAAGAAGTAGTGAAGTTTGGCTAAAGCATAAAATATATTATGTAAGGAGCAATGGTAGGTGAGCCCAGAGGAATAGTTGGAGTTTTTAATAAAAACTCCTAAGAGTCCTTATTCTTCCCTTTCAATTATCTTTTAAAAAATAATGCAGTGAGGGCAGGTAGGTGGCGCAGTGGATAGAACACCAGCCCTGAAGTCAGGAGGACCTGGGTTCAAATTTGGTCTCAGACACTTACCATTCCCTAGCTGTGTGACCCTGGGCAAGTCACTTAACCTCAATTGCCTCAGCAAAAAGCAAAATAAATAAATAAATAAATAAAATAATGCAGTGCTCCATATGGAAAACCCCACAAAATTGTATAAATCAAGGGGTTCACATCCCCAAGTCCATTGCAAGAAGAGTCATAAAACTGGCCAAGCTTTCAGTGGCATGCAACTTCAATATAATGGTGGCATTGGGAAATATTCTCAGACTAATCCAATAGGTAGGGATTTAATGCCCTAGTCCAAGAAAAGCATTGAGTTCTGGCTATACATGTTCAGAAATGCAGGAAATAATATGGGTGTGGATTTTCTCATTACTGGGCATATCCAATTCAAAGTTCTCCAAGTAAATAAGCATACTCAGAGGGTCATAGCCAAATTAATCCACATTCCCTTTGTCATATTCAAATGATGCTTCCTGAAAAGGAACAAACTGTTCTTAAAAGAAGTATTGAAAACAGAAGGCTATCTAAAAAGAAATCAGTCACAAGAACTTGTGACAGAATAGATTTTTACTTAAAAGGCAAATAAAAGTGGAAAAAGAAGGAAGGAAGGAAGGAAGACAGGAAGGAAGGAAGACAGGAAGGAAGGAAGGCAGGAAGGAAGGAAGGCAGGCAGGCAGGCAGGCAGGAAGGAAGGAAGGAAGGAAGGAAGGAAGGAAGGAAGGAAGGAAGGAAGGAAGGAAGGAAGGAAGATTGGAAAAAAAAGAAAAGAGAAGAAATTTGAGGCCAGATTGTGGCAGCCCTTGGATTCTAGTCTAGAGCCCTTCTCATTTCCAGTCTCATCACCTGTCAAATACCCACCTGGAAACCGCAGGGGGAGGGGGAGGAGTGGACTGAGTGAGAGGGGCCCAACTCCTGGATCAGGAGTTTCAGTGTTATTCAATAGGCACCAGGGAGAATCCAGACCCCTTGACTCCAGGCCTAGTTTTTCACCTCTAAGAAATTCCTTTCAAAAAAGCAACACTTTCCCCTTGTGTTCTCCAAGTCCCCTGATAGAACATTATGGTAAAAAAGCAACAGCAGCGGGCTATGCTGGCTGTTGGGACAGCCATTGTTGCTTGTTTCTGGTTATCCCCAGGAGACCACATGAAAATTCTTCCCCTAATAAAATCAAGATGTGGAGAAACACAAACAAAACCACCATGAACCTTTTTTATTCCTTTCAAAATAACCATGAAAAGAAAAGAAAGGAGAGAAAAAGGCAACGGCAGAGAAAGGAAAATGACGCTGTCATCTACTGTCACTAAAGTCTGAGCTACTGTTAATGGAGACTCTCCAATATAAAAGGATAATAGGATTATAGACTTAAAGGTAGAAAGGATCTGAGAGGAGATCTATTCTGGCTCTTTCATTTTACAGATGAGACTTCCAGGTTAACTGATTTGCTCACCAGCACACAGTTAGTAAATAGAAGCATCTTTTGGCCTTAGCATCTCTGACTGCAAACCAGCACCTCCTCCTCCTCCTCTGCTGTGTATCCTCCCAAAAGGTTCCTCTGCTCTCAAAGTGAACTCTGGTCATAGAGGTGATACCGCACCAGGCAGCCAGGGAAAGATCAAAGGAAACCACTTACCCTGGATTGGAGGTTTCAGTGCAATTTTATTATTGTCTCCTGGCAGGCAAACTTTTTGCCATTGGACAGTGTATGACAATTTGTCTATAACTTAGAGTCTTAGAGAGTTGCCTGGGGCATGGAGATGTTAAATGATTGAGCCCATGGGCACACAGCCAGTATATTCAGAAACAGAACTTGTACTATAATGCTTATTTAAGTGAATTTAAACTTAGCCACCTAATCCAGAATTCCCAACTAAATATATTGAGAAAAAAAAGGTTTAGAAAGGTCATCACTTATTTTTTCCCCAGGGAAATAAAACCTGCCTGGCTTCCTTCAAGGTTCATTCTAAGAGCCACTGCCTATAAGAGACCCAGAATGATTGCCCTCACAAGTTATTACTGACTTCCCCCACCAGAAATTACTTCTTAGTTACCTTATACCTACTTGTTGATGTTTTTGTGAATTTCCTCTAATAAACTATAAATCTCTTAAAAGGAATGTTTTACTTTCTGTCCTACCACAGAACCTGGAACCAAGGTATTTAATAAATGATGTAGGGTTCCAAAAATAATATGGGATGTCCTCTCTTCTTTCAAAGATCTTGAAATCTAATTAAAGAAATGAGGTACACTCATGTGAAAAGTTCAACAATAATACCAAATCAATGATTAAGGTCCAAACTGAGCAGCTCTACCTTCACTGAGAAAAGAGAGAGAAATGGGTGGGAAAGGGACTGCAAGAAGACTTCAAAACAGAGATGAGATTTCAGGTATGTCTTTTGTACAAGGAACCATCCATCCAACTATTTTCAGATGGAATCAGCCAAGTTTTGACTATCAACAAGTCTTTTCCCAATCTTGCTCATCCTCCATTCAGCTAATAAAGTGATCTTCCTAAAGCACTGGTCTGACTGTGTTACTCCCTTGCTCAATAAACTCCAGTGGCTCCCCATTACCTCCTTAAACAAATCCTTTATTTAGCTTTTAAAGATTTTCATAATATGGCATCTTCCTATCTTTCCAGTCTTCTTTGAGTAGCGTCCTTGCAAAATACTCCATCCATTTCCCAATTTAGTTCCTTTTCCATGACTGTTCTCCATATTTGCGATGTTCTCCCTTCTCACCTCTACTTCCTGGTTTCTCTGACTGCTTTCAATACTCAGTAAAGCTTTTTGCAGTGGCCCTTTCCTTGTTCTCCCCTTTCCCCTAATATCTTCCCTATGAGATTGCATCCCATTTAGACTGCATCTTTCTTGTATGCATGAGGTTGTTTGCACATTGTCTCCTCCATTTAAATGTGAACCTACTGAAGACAAAGACTGCCTTTGCCTTTGTTTGAATCCTCACAAAATCTGGCACATAATAGGTGCTTAATAAATGATGATTGACAAATTGAACAGAAGATGCTGAGCACTTACTCTCATGGGCCATTTTTAGTACCCAAAATAACCTTAGTATGACTGTGATATTAGACTAAGAAGTGCTTTTTTTCCTTGATGGTGGGAGAAAAAAGTTTGTTACAAAATCTATACAGAGTTTCTTCATTTTTCTTCTAATTGTTGACCTACTCTTCAACCTTCATTGCATGGAGGATGACCTTGATATCACAAGAGACCCAGTCCTGGGAGCATGTACACCAGGTTCTGCCTAACCCCAACCTAATTAGAGGCTTGATGAGCCTGTTTCTGGAAGTTCATGATGACATCTTCAGAGAACAAGCAAGTAATCTGTGATTTTTTTTTGTATACTTGCGCCCAGATAGTGGGGGAAAAAAACTTTCTGATTGGCAGCAGAGAAGAAACATACAAAAATCACTGATCAACTAAATCAAGCTCCTTCTTTATTGGTGGCAGTCAGGGAAAGATATACTGCAAATGTCCAAGCTGTGCTCATATCTCCCCATGTGAGCAACCATATGTCCCCTAAATGTGTAATTAACTATCTTCTTGGTGTTTATTTTTTCTACTCTTCAGTGAATTCATGCCAGAGATGATTACACCTATAAAATATGATCTTGTGAACTTTGAAAAGTCAGAAGAGACACCAGGAGTCTAATAACTGCAACTCATCCCAGAGTTAGCCAGGATGCAAATTCAGGGATCAGTGCAACCCTAAGGAGAGACCTGAAGGAGCTGTCTCAATAGCCAAGATACCATGTCCTGGCAATCAAGGAGAGAACTTGTCTCATGGATATGTCATATCTAGAAGTGAAATCAATGGTAGAAATGTCTGTATTAACCACTTTAAGTATGAGCCCACTCTGCACAGGGACTGAGACGGCAGAAGAGACAGTGTGCCTTAATTTATGGATGAAAAGAGAGGATATCATCCTTATGTCTCCTGTTAGAGAGCAAAACTTTCTAATAATGTGCTAGTCAGCCCCAAATTAGGAAAGGTTCCTCTCTTCTTAGATCTCCCATTGGCCATCATGTCTCAGACAACTTAAGGATAGATGCAACCACAAGTGCTTACGAGAAATAATACTAAATCCGGGACATGTATTTATTTCTTAACAGAATTTTTAAAATGCACAATTAAGCAGAAATGAAGCTGGTGTGGGATATGAATTGCGTACTCCTCTTGTCTGATTTCTTTCAGTGATCCTACTACAAAAGCAAGAGCCTGTGATAAAACACTCACACTCTTCCAGCTTGTTCATTTAGAAGTCATCTTTCATTGTCTTAAAGAAGGAAATTGTAAGTGAAACAGATGCCAACTGATACTATAGTCATGCTATGGTGATGGGCTGACTTTTACCTGACCCTCCCCTTCTCATTCTCCTCCAGAGTCCTGCAAAATTTCTGCATGCCCTGAGTATGGAAATTTCCAACCTCCATCCCTCACCTGAGGACTGATCTCCCTCATCTCAAACTCAGAAAAACTCAAAACTTTGGGTTTTTGTAGCCAGCCAGTCCCTTGTCACAGGTTGTCAAACATACATGCATATATGCCTGTGTGTATACACACATACCCTATTTGGAGTTTCATTGACAAATGGGAATAAGTTGCCATTTCCTTCTCCAGTTCTTTTTATGAATGAGGAACTGAAACAAACAGGGTTAAGTGATTTGTCCAGGATCAATCACATAGCTAATACACATCTGAGGCTGGATATGAATTCAGATCTTCCTGATTCCACGTCCACCACTCTAACCACTGACCTATTTTGTATAAATTTGTTTGTATGTAGTCTCCTATGATAGATTGTAAACTCCTTCAAGGCAGAGATTATCTTTTCATTTTATTTATTTAATATTTTCCCCAGTTACATTCAAAACAAAAAAAAAGGTTTTTTTTAACATTTGTTTTTAAATTTTCAGAGTTCTAGGTTCTCTCCCTTATCCCCACCCATAATTAAGAAACCACTTGTGAAGTTATGTAAAACATTTCCATAAAAGTCATGTTGTAAAAGAAATCTTTGATCTCCCACCCTAATGGAAATAAAAACCCTCAAGAAAAATTAAGTTTAAAAGACAGAGAGAGAGAGAGAGAGAGAGAGAGAGAGAGAGAGAGAGAGAGAGAGAGAGTAGAGAATGCTTCAATTTGTATTCAGACACAATCAGTTCCTTCTCTGGGTATGGACAGGATTTTTCCTTCAGACTTAGTTGGGATGATTGTACTATTGAGAATAGCAAAGTCATTCACAGCTGGCCATCAAGAAATTGCTTTGTATACAGTACATTTCACTTTGCTTAAGTTCATGAAGGATTTTCCAAGTCTTCTTTTTTTTCCTGAGAGCATCCTGCTTGTCCTTTCCCATAGAACAGTAATATTCCATCATAAATACACACCACAGTTTTTAAGCCATTCCCCAATTGATAGGCATGCCCTCAATTTCCATTTTTTTTGCCCTGAGAAGAGAGTTGCTATGAATATTTTTGTATATATAAGTTATTCGCCTTTGTCCCCCCAAATCTCTTTTGGTATTCATGCCCAGTAGTGGTATTGTTAGGTCAAAAAAAATGTGAATTTATAGCCCTTTGGCCACAGATTATACCTTCTGATCATTTATCACTTGGGGTAGAACTCTTATTTTTTACAAATTTGACTCAGTTCCCTCCATGTTTGAGAATTGAGGCTTTATCAGAGAAAATTGCTTCAAAATTCTTTTTACAGTTACTATTGCTAATTGTATTCCCTCCATTTATTCTCTCTCTTCTTTCACTCTGTCCCTCCTCAAACACATTTCAGTACTGACCACTTCCTCCTGCCATCTCTTTTATTACCCTCCCCCTCTTCCCATATTTCATTCCCCTCCTAGAGTAAGATAGATTTCTATACCCCAGTGAGTATATATGTTATTTTGAAGAGACTGTCTTTTGCCTTTTTAGTACCCCCAGCACTTAGCACAGTGCCTGACACATAATAGGAGTTTAATAAATGTTTATTAATTATTAACTGAAGCTAACTGTCTGACCTCTGAATGAGTCACTTAAACAATGTTCTCAGACAAGTCTCTAAGACCATAATCTGCAGAGAAGTACTGATTTACATTAATAGAGGGAGTTTTCTCCTCCAAGAATTTTCTACACTAGTAAAATCATAAATCTAGTCTTTACCCATATATAACAGAGTCTTTCCTAAAATATGGGAACCCAAACTAAATCTACTACTCCAAATGTATTGTGGATATATGGTTTATGTGTGTATATTTATATATGAAAATATCTCTCCTATTGTACACGGCCCCCCAAACTCTGAGATTTCTCAATATTCTTCAGTGTGCTATTTGAGTTACCAGACAACCAGGGCTTGAGCACCGTCCCCCCTCATTTATTAGTTTCTTGGAATAATGATGATGCTTCCATGCCTCTGACTATTTGGAATCATCAGAATCCAGCCAAGTTGTATGTTCTGGCTTCCTCCTGTGTTCTTCACAAATAGGAGACATGCTTACCAGGTTAGTTTTACTACTTAATTTACTACTAAAACTAAAAATGGAAAGTGGAATTGCATTTTGGTAATCCTAACTGCCAGTATAAGGAATATGAATTTTATGTTAGAGGCAGTGGGAATTACTGAGGGTTTCTTCAGCAGAAAAATTATATAGTCACACCAATAAACCAGACATAAAGGAAACAGTATCTACCTTCAAAAAGCTTACATTCTACAGAGAAAAATGGTGAATTCACATAAAAGTTTGAATAAAAGTGTGTGTGTGTGTGTGTGTGTGTGTGTGTGTGTGTTTTACTGGCTCTAGGATTTTGTGGATATGGGGAATTTCAAATGACAAGTGTCCTCTACTAATGTAGACTGACAACTTCTTTCCAATTTGCAGTCTTATACACAACACTTGTCTGGGGTATTAAGAAGTTAAGAGAAATGTGTATTAACTAATCATTAAAAAACACTGAACTAGGAAAAATCCTTTAAACTTGTTACAGCCTCTCTCTCATTTAAGACCTAGAGGAAATCATCTTTCTCCCAAAGTCTACTGCAATTGTTTTTTGTTTTGAGGGGCTTTTGGGGGGAAGTTGGAGGAGGGAGAAATGAAAGGGAAGAACAGAAATTTCTGAAAAAGCAAACTGGCCAATCATATTGCAAGCAAGCTTCATATCAGGGAAAACATTTAGTATTTTTTTCTGTATAGAGTGTAAGAAATGAGAAGGAATAAGGGGATATAAAATTCAAAGTAGAATGGGATAGAACAAAATTTTCATCGGGGAACAAGAGACATAAATCCAGGCAGCTAAGTGGTGCAGTGGATAGAGCACCAGCCCTAAAGTCAGAAGGACCTGAGTTCTAATCTGATCTCAAACACTTATCGTGTCCTAGCTGTGTGACCCTTGTCCTTAGGTGCTAAAACTGATAATCCCTGAAGGAGGAAAGAGATTTATGTTTCAGATGAGTAGCAAGCATTTACGTAGTACCTACTATGTGTCAGACATTATTATGCACTTGGCACCCTGGTTATTCCAGGTTCTCAGTCCCTTCTCTAGTACTTTGGTGAGGGATAGCTGAGTCACACATCTCAGCCAAACAGTGATATACAAAAGCTACAAGAGTTTTAATGGGAAGAGAAAAGAATCATCTAATCGGTTCAGCTAGAGACTTGCCAATCAATAACACTGTAAGGATCCTTGCAAGAAGATTCAGGGAAGTTTGAGGCAAAGTTAACAAGTACTAGGCAGAGACAGCCTACAACTTAAAAAGCTAGACAAAAAGCAGAAGGTTTTTGTTTGTTTTCCACAGCTTCAAGATAATCATCTCATAAAAAGGTCATGGATTTAGCCATTTTCACAAAGAACAATACTCAGAACTCTGCTCAAAAGGATGACTACAAACAATGGAGATTGTAGTGAATAAAAACAAATTTATACCCATCAGCCAATTGGCAAATTAAAGTGAATCTGTCAAAGTCCACACTCTGAGCCCCCCTTCCCACTCAGTTCACTGTCAGGACCTTATTCTGAGTCCTCATTTCAATTTTGCTTCCTGATTGTGACATTGCCTTGTGCATATGGACCTCTGAGCTATAGAACTTTTTTTTTCTGAGACAATGGGGGTTAAGTGACTTGCCCAGGGTCACATAGCTAGGAAGTGTTAAGTGTCTGAGGTCAGATTTGAACTCAGATCCTCCCTGACTTCAGGGCTGGTGCTCTATCCACTACTCCACCTAGCTGCCCATATGGAATT
This sequence comes from Myrmecobius fasciatus, assembly GCA_023553655.1. Lineage (NCBI taxonomy): Eukaryota > Metazoa > Chordata > Mammalia > Dasyuromorphia > Myrmecobiidae > Myrmecobius > Myrmecobius fasciatus. Next base: position 147,715 of record JAJPUD010003637.1, on the reverse strand, counting down.
CTTTTCAAAGACACTTCTTATTCACATCATGATTCTGACTCCCCTTGGCACGTCCTAGGGGCATTTTCATGTTCCAGATCTCCAAATTGGGAAGGATTCAAGCAATGTTATGGATTCATCCATTTGCATCCCTTGGCTAACTAGTATGGCTAAAGAAAATGCTTAAGATAATAAAACAATATCTTCTTAATTTCCAAAAAGAATAGACTAACCAATCAGTCAAACAATGAGTATTTGGATTTTTTAAAAGACTGAATTACTCTACTTTACCCATGTGGCAAGTACAGGGGCTATTCATGGGGTCCTTTCCCACCGTGACCAGCATGGAGATCCTGATATATGTCACCTCTGATTCAGGTCCTCCCAAGGCAACCTGGTTTTCACACCTACCCCATTCTTTGCTCCCAAATACTGTATATATTAATGATCAAATTAATGTGGATGTTCAATCAACATAGGCCAGTGCAACTTAGAACTCTCAAGTTCAAGAGATCCACCAAACACCATCATTAGCCATAGGTTTCCTATTAACTGAGATCACAGGAATGTACCACCATTCTCAGCTCAACAAGCATTTATTAAGAGATATGTTCTAGGTATTGTTCTAAATTCTGGTAATACAAAGAAAAACACAGTCTCTGCCATTGAGAAGTTCACATTCTAACAGTGGTGACAACATAAAAAAAGTTGTACATATAAAATACATAGAACAAGTGTAGACAGTAATCTCAGAACCAGAGCTTCAGATAGAGCAGAGGAAGAATGTAATTGTCCAGTAGAATCTAGAATGTAAAAAAGGAATTCCCATGAGAGAATCCCCATAGTAAGATCCCCAAGGGGGGATTTGTTTTACCATCTCCTTTTTTCTCCTATCTCCCAGTACTAGTCACAACTCTCTGTATTCCACATTAAGAGAGAAGGAGGGAGAGAGAGAGGGGAAGAAGGACTTGCCCAGGTCAACTCTTGCCTTCTATTTATTTCTTTCGAAAGGGCTTTTCAATTTTTTTTTTTTGCATTTTTTAGATTTTGAATTACGGGTATAGTTTACTTAATATTATTATTTGACTCCAAGAAAATTCAACTTTAAGTGAAACAATTAGAAAGATAAACACGCCTCAGTTTTCTATCAAGAAAATGCAGATTGGAAAGTTTTGAAATAGATGAATTAAGGTCCCTCCTAGCTCTAACTCTATGAATTAGAGTGAGGAGGAAGACATGGTATTTGAAAAGAAGTTACAGAAAAGACGGATAGTGATACACAGAAATGTTCAGTTTTAGCTCTTTTTCCTCGTTCTTATTTCTTTCAATGGTCTTTTCTCCAGTGCTTCTTCAGAAGCCCTTGGACTTTCTCCACTGCCCCATTTTCCATCTCCCTTCCCCTAAAGAATAACCTTATGTACTAGATAACCTGTTTCAGGGATTGCTTCTCATTTCCATAGCATTTAAAAAGTGCAACTTATGTCATGTGGAAGCATGAAACTCAAGATTACAGGTGAGAGAAGAATTTACTAGGAGAAAGGGAAAGGGAGAAGTGGAATGGTGTACATTATCTGCCATAAAAGAGAAAAGAAAAAGCTTTTACAGAGAAGGGGAAGAGGAGAAATGAAGGAGGAATGAGTGTACCTTATTCTCATTAGAATTGGCTCAAGGGGAAATAACATGCACACCCAATATGGGTATAGAAATCTATCTTACCCTGAAAGAAAGTAGGTGGGGAAGGGGATATGAGAAAGGGGGAGGGTGATAGAAGAGAGGACATATTGGAAGAGAGGGTCATCAGAAGTAAAACACTTCTGAGGAAGGACAGGGTGAAAGGAGAAAGAGAATAGAATAAACAGGGGGAAATAGTTATCAATAGTAATTGTGAAAAGAATTTGGAAGTAAGTTTCTTTGATAAAGGCCTCATTTTCTTTTCTTTCTATTGAATATTTTAATAGTATTTTATTTTTCCAAATACATATAAAGATGGTTTTCAACATTTACCTTTACAAAACCTTGTGTTCCAAATTTTTCTCCCTCTCTCTACTCTCCTCCCCAAGACAGCAAGTAATCCAATATAAGTTAAACATGTGCAGTTCTTCTAAGTATAGTTCCATATTTATCATTCTGTGCAAGAAAAATCAGATCAAAAGGAAAAAAATGGAAAAAAGAAAACAAACAAACAACAACAAAAAGGTAAAAATACTATGCTTTGATCCACATTCAGTCTCCATAGTTCTCTCTCTAGATGCACATGGGGACTTTCCATCATAGGAATTGGAAAGTCCCATTTCTCAAATACATAGGGAACTAAGTCAAATTGATAAAATAAGAGCCATTTCCCAATTGGTAAGTGATCAAAAGATATGAACAGTTTTCAGATGAACTAATCAAGCTATTTATAGTCATATTAAAAAGATACTCAAATTCACTCTTGAGTGGAGAATGCAAACTAAAACAATTCTGAGGTACTGCCTCATAGCTATTAGATTGACTAACTAATGGCCCAGAAAAGGAAAAATGGCAAAGGTTGGAGGAAATGTGGGGCAAATGAGGCATTAATGTATCATTGGTGAAATTGTGAACTGATTCAACCACTCTGTAGAGCAATTCGGAACTATGCCCAAAGTGCTATAAAACCATGCATACCCTTTGACCTAACAATACATGTATATGGCATGTATCCCAAAAAAGAGCTTAAGAAAAAAAAGGGAGAGTGCTTGTATGTACAAAAGTATTTATAGCAGCTCTTTTCTGAGGACAAAGAATTGAAAATTTAGAGGATGTCCAGCAGCTGGCGAATGGCTGAATAAATTGTGGCATATGGTTATGATGGAATACTATTGTTCTATAAAAATGATGAGTAGATACTCTCAGGAAAAACCTGGAACTCATGCAAAGTGAAATGTACTATGTACAAAGTAATAGCAATGTGGTGGGGTGATCAGCTGTGAATGACTGCTGTTCTCAGTAATACAATAATCCAAGACTACTCTGAATGATTAAAAAATACTATCCATACCCAAAGACAGAACTGATTGTGTCAGAATACAGATTGAAGCAGACGTTTTCTTTTTACTTTATTTTTCTGAAGAATTTTTTTTTGAAGTGAAATCTATGTCTTCTTTTGCTATATGACTTTAATATAAATGTTTTGCATAACTTCACATGTTCCTTAGCAATATTGTGGGGGCAGAGAGGTTGAAAGGGAGAGAATCTGGAACTCAAAGTTTTAAAAACAAATGTTAAAAATTGTACATGTAACTGGGAAAAATAAAATATTAAAAAAAGCTCCAGATTACATTCAGTTTTTATGGCAGAATAACTAATATTTACAGGTAATTTTGTAAAGTTAGCTCTTTTCCTTCCATATGTGAACTTTTGACTTTTCATTAATTTTGGTTTATGTAACAACCCCAGTTTTATTTTTCCTTTGAAACAGATGTCAGATGTGACTGATTTGTGTCTCTAGACAATTTATAGGAACCATTTTTCCATGAATTCTCATGAGGAAACTAAAGCTTATATTTATCATCAAGTACCTTGAATACAAGATACCAACCCTTTATGTCCTCATTTCTCACAATCTTAGGACAGCATAAAATTACATAATGTTAAACTTCAAAAAAAAATTTAGAACATAAAAGGTCAGAGCTAGAAGGAGCCTTGGAACACAAAATGTTAGAATGTAGACTGTAATAAAAGAAAATGTTGATAGCCTTGGAATAAAGAATGTTAGAGCTATAGGAAGCCTTAAAAAATGATCTAATCCTCCCCTCTCAATTTTTACATGTAGAAAATGAGTATCCAGATAGTGACTTATGTAAGTCATGCAGTGAATTATAGTCCAAAGCAATACCTAGATCTCATGTAATCTTTCCACTACATCTCCTTGTCATCTACATCAAATTCTATTCTATTTTCTCTAGCAGATCTAAAATCTCCATTTTTACACTAAGCTTTACTCTCTCCCTGTTTACTGGCTGAATTCTTATCTTCAAAAATGTCCATATCTCCCTTACCCTTCAAAAAAATACTTGATCTATCCATCCCTACTATTATCCTGTAACTTCCTTCCCCTTCATGAAAAAACTCCTTGAGAAGGCCATCTATAACCAATACCTCCACTTCTTCTCCTCTCACTTTCCTTTTAACCCTCTTAAGTCTGGCTTCCAGTTTCATCATCCAATTGAAACTGCTCTCTCCAAAGTTATCAGTGTTTTTAATTGTCAATTCTAATGGTCTTTTCTTAGTGCTAATATGACAATCTTTAACACTGCTATTCACCCTCCTCTCCTTGATATTTTATCTTCTTTTGGATTCTCAGGACATTTTTTCCTGATTCTTTTCCTAGCTGTCAGACCACTCCTTCTTAATCTCCTTTGCAGGGTCTTCATCCAGATCACAATTATTGACAATGGACAATATACCAAGATATACCCTACTACCTATATAAACATATTTTCACAACATTTTTGAAAGAAGGAAGAAAAATAAGGAAAGAGTAAAGAAGGAAGAAATGAAGGAAGGAAGAGAGGGAGGGAGAGAGAAAGTTGAAGTATCCACTGTTCATGACCAGATCGAACTAGTATAATACATAATTATGACTTTAGCTAAATTAATTTATAAACTTAATATTATATCATGTCCTCTCACAGACTCCAATTTCTAGGTGTTGTGTTATAAAGCTAAACAAAATAATAAAAAATTTATTTAGAGCAGGAGATTCTAACTTGGAGCCCATCAAAGAGTTTATGGATATATTTCAAATGAATTGAGCTATCATTGATAACTATAATCCTATTTATTTTATTGTGTGCATTTAAAAACTCTGAGAAAGAGTCCATTAGCTTCATCAGACTGCTAAAATAGGTTCCCTCCCCACCTTGACACATGTACATACACAAATGTTAAGAATCCCTGCTTAAGATGAACAAAAAGTCTAAAATTTTATGGGAAATAATAGGAATAATAAAGGGGGAAATCACAATTCAAGACTTCAAAGGATATTATAATATGGTAGTTGTCAATCAATCAATCAGAAGACCATTTATTAAGCACTTACTATTTGATACTTGTATAAGAAATAGAAAAGTATTTCAGTGGACCAGATCAGATAAGCAAGCATCAATTCAATTCAATTACTCAGTGCTTGATAAATCCAAGGACATAACTACTTGGGGAAGAGTTTCCTAGTTGACAAGAGAATTAGAAAAATTATAAAGTAATTTGACAAAAAAAAGAGTTTCAATCAGTTTCTTACACCATTACACTAATTAAGTTCCAAATGGATAAGGACTTAAATGTAAAAGAAAAAAACATTTTTCCAATGGATAAAAATATATAGAGCTATCTTTCACAGTTCTGAGTGGGGAGAATTTTTATCAAACAATGACAACAGCAATATCTAGCATTTATAAAGCACTTTAAAGTTTATAAAATATGTTACAAATCTTCCTTTTTTTTCTTCAACAACTTTTCATTTTACAAATAAGGAAACTAAGTAAGGCAAGAAATTAAGTGATATTCAAAGTTACAAAGCTACTAAGTGCCTAAAGCAGGATTAAAACTCTGGTTTTCTTGACCCAAGACCTTTGTTCCAAACAAGATATAAAAGAAAACACAGAAGAAAAACTAGGCAGCTGATTATATGAAACTGAAAAGATTTTCACAGGACAAAATTAAAACAAGAAAAGAAGGAAAAGTTTTAATTGGTAAAATAATCTTTATGTCAAATATCTTTTACAGAGATCTGCTATCCATAGGGAATTAATACAAATGAAGACTAAGAAATGTTCTCCAAGCAGTCAAGGGAAATGAACAAACAATTCTCAAAAAGAATCATAAACTATAAAAAACCATAATAAAATTGCTCCAAATCATTAAGGGAAATGCAAATCAAAACATCCTTGAGATGTTTTACTTCCTACCCATGAAATATGGAAATAATTAATGTCAAAAGGGTTGCAGGAAGACAGACAGACTAATAAAATGTTGGTGGAACTGTGAATTGGTCTAACCATTCTGAAAAGCAATTTTCCAATTATACTAAGAATGTGATTAAAATGTTCATACCCTTTGACTCAGAGATCCTATTACTAAACATATACCCCTAGAAGTGTATAGCTAGCAAGAAAATTCACATAATACACCAAAAAAATTAAGGAAGCACTATGTCAGTAAAATACTGAGAAAAAATGGATAAAATGGCAGAGTAAAAGTCAGCATTTTTGCCCAGTTCACCCAATATGCCTCTTCTAAAACAAACCAAAAAACGCATTATTTTAGAATATGGTAAGGAAAGCCAAGAAAAAGTAACAATAAATAATCTGAGTAATCTTTTGCAGCTCAGAGGCAGCAATTGGAACCCTTCTGGTGCCTAGGAACAGTAAAGATGAGAGTCTGAACATCAGGATTGAAAATATTAGGACAGAAAAAGATCCCAGGGAACTCCTAACCAAGAAGTGGAATCAGAAATGGATGCTAGTCGGCAGCTTTGTCACCTGTTACCCAGTTGCTGGTCAGAGAAAAGTCAAGGAAGCTTCTATCCTATGTATAGAGCAAGGAACAAGTTTTTAAAAAATGTAGCCGTGTGGCTCTGAGCCTAAAGAAAAAGGAGACTCAGTTCCAACTTTTAGCCCTATACAGAAGGCCTAAAGAAGAATAATCAGAACAGGAAACCCATATAAAGATGAGCCAAGCAGTTCCTTGCTCTGAACCTTCAGAACTTCCCAGATAGCTGTGTTCAGTAATTGTCTATAGAAACTCAACCACACACAATCCAATAGACCCAAACCTGGTCAAGAACTTGAGGAGCTTATACTAAGAGGTCAATGAACAAACCTCTGCCCAGATCACACTATCTTATAAGCATAAAAAAATTTCAGGTACCCAAACTAAGTTGTAAAATAATCAGGACACAAAAAATACAAAATCTTGAATCATATATGTTCCCCCAAAGTGAGCCGAGCCCAACATTAACATAAAATCTAAAGTCAAGAAATAAGTGGAATAATGAGCAAACAAAAGAGCCCACCATAAAGAGCTATTGTGGTGACAGGGATGCTTAAGACACAAAATCAGAAGACAACCATATGAAACACTTACAAGCAAAATCTTAAAAAAAAATGCAGATTGTATACAAGTAGAACAAGGTTCCTAGCAGAGGTAAAGAAAGCTTTTTTGTAAGGAACAAAAAATTGGTGTTTTTTTTAAAAATGGTATAGTAAAAATGGGGGAATAAATGAGAGTTATGCAAGGAAATTATGAAAAGAGAATTAATAACTTTATAAAAGAGGTACAAAAATGATCCTTAAAAATTAGAACTGGCTAAATAAAAGTTAGTGACTCCGTGGGACATCAAGAAATAATAAAACAGGGGCAGCTAGGTGGCGCAGTGGATAGAGCACCAGCCCTGAAGTCAGGAGGACCTGAGTTCAAATTTGGTCTCAGACACTTAACATTCCCTAGCTGTGTGACCCTGGGCAAGTCACTTAACCTCAATTGCCTCAGCAAAAAAAAAAAAAAAAAAAAAGTCTTAAGAAATAATGAAACAAAATGAACATACATCAACTAGGGAATGACTCCATAATGTGAGAAACTTATAATGTGGGAAGACTTATGTAAACGATTAGAAGGTAAAGTGAGCAGAACCAGAAGAAATATATGCAATGCCTTCAAAAATGTTAACTGAAAGAACAATAAAATGAAACTAAATGACATGTAATTATAATGATTAATCTTGGTCCCCAAGAAGAGGCAAGGAACATTCTTTCTCCTCTGATGTAAAGGTGGAGAACTATGAATATGAAATATCACATGCACTACAATTTCTGATTAATTTAACTGAACTTTTTCCCCTTTTCTTTTCAAATCTTTGTTACAAGGAATAGCTTAATGGGTGGAGGTAGGGATATATTAGGAAACAAAAGTTATATAAAAACAAAAGACATCAATAAAAATGAGACATTTTAAAGCAAAATGTGAATTAAAACAACTCTAAGAGTTGTTTTCCCAGCTAGGAAATTGACAATAACTACAAAATATGGGAATAAATAAAATTATAAGAGTTGGGTAAACAGTCTAAAAAGCTGGGGGAAGCTCTGAATCTGTCTAACCATTCAAGAAAGCAACTTGGAATTTTGCAGAAAGGAAGGAAGAGAGAAAGAGAGAGAGAGAGAGAGAGAGAGAGAGAGAGAGAGAGAAAGAGAGAGAGAGAAAGAAAGAAAGAAAGAAAGAAAGAAAGAAAGAAAGAAAGAAAGA
>JAJPUD010003637.1:122527-132980 GCA_023553655.1 Myrmecobius fasciatus | reverse complement strand
GTGCTCATCAAAGGGCTCCTTAATTATTTTAATATCTCTTTGAGCCACTGGTCCCACTTACAAAGGTCATGGCAAGGTGGATACCCATTATTTTAGGGGTACCCTTAGAGGTTTTCCTAACCCTGCTCAATGGTCCCCATGTGTGTGCTTTTCCTTTAACAATGGGCCAACAGACTCATTTCCTTGGTAGAGGCATTTTACCCAGATGATATGACAAGTCACGAAGCACTTCACCCATTACCAGGGGTGGTATATGTGGGGAAGGCGGAGTGGACACAAACTTAAACATACAAAGGTTGGTGTTTATATAACATGCATTCAGGTGACTCACAGTTCCCACACAGCAGCACTAGAAGTCTTTCTCAAGGGAGAGTTCTCTGCATTTATTGGAATGTGTGGTATCATCTGGGATGGCCCCAAGGAAGGCTCAGATGGAGGGGCTAATTTACTGTGGGAATGAGTCAGACAGGTCACCGGCTCCATGTCAGGGCTGACAGCTTAGGCTGCTCTGCCACAATATTTGGACAAGGAGTCATAAGACATGTGGGTCATCAAGAAAAGGGGGGAGTCCAATGATCTGTGAGATGACTGCCCGTTATCCCATATTCACAGGGTTGACCATCACCCTTTGCTTTGTTGGCTCTTGGGGCAGAGCCAAGATGGCAGAGTGCAGACTGGACTTTCTGTGACCTCCTCTGACCTTCTCTCAGACCAACAGCAGATGAAGCCTCTAAACTAGTTCTGGAGTCAAAGCACCCCCAAATACTTGGGGTACAACACATTCCCAGAAGAAGTTACCTTAAAAGAGCTTCAGAACAGTTTGTTTCAGTCGGGCAGGGGGGCGTTTGCAGAGTTCAGACAGCAGCACAGACAGGGCAGGAAGCTGGGTTGGGACCAGAGCCTGCAGATTCTAAGCACCTGGGAAGTTTCTGTGAGCCTCTTGGGCTGCTCTGCCCTGATTTTGGGCAGGTGCTTTGGCAGATCTGTCTTTTGTAAAAGGTAGATTGTAAACCACTGAGAACACTGGATCTGGCCCCGAATGCCCAGAAAGTCAATCAGCAGAACTGCCCTAGGAAAAATTAAAGCAGCTATCATTCCTCTGCTTTAAACAGACCTCAAGCTTTTAAAAAATGAATAAAAAACAGAAAAGAACTCTCACCATAGACAGCTTTTATGGAGAGAGAGAGAACAGATCTCAGATCCTGAGGTTTATAAAGGTAAAGCAATTCCAGATGAAGCCACCAAGGGAGGCATGGCCTGGTCCCCATTTCACAAGGCTTTCCTGGAAGATTGCATAAAGAATCTCAAAAAAGAGAAGAAAAATGGGGAAATGAATTGAGATCATTGCAAGAAGGAATGGAAAAAAGCATATAATGCTCTACAAAAGAGATACGAAAAAGACACCAATTCATTGAAAAACAAAATTAGTGAAATGGAAAAGGCATTTTAATTTAATTGGCCAATTACAAAAGAAGCTGAAAAAGGTAAATGAAGAAAATAATACCTTAAAAATAAGAATTGAACAAATGGAAGTGAATGAATCAATAAGACTTCAAGAATCAGTCAAATAAAAACAAAAAAATGAAAAAATAGAAGAAAATATGAAATATCTCCTAGGAAAAACAATTGACTTGGAAAATAGATCTAGGAGAGACAATCTAAGGATTATTGGACTTCCTAAAAGCCGTGATGAAAAGAACTTAGACACTATCTTATAGGAAATCATGAAAGAAAACTGCCCTGATATTTTAGAATCAGAAGGTAAACTAGACATCGAATGAATTCACCGATCACTTTCTGAAAGAGACCCCAAAAGTAAATCCCCAAGGAATATCGTGGCTAAATTTCAGGACTATTGCATCAAGGAAAAGATATTGCAAGCAGCAATTCAAATACTGAGGAATTGTAATTAAAATCACCCAGAATCTATCAGCTTCTACATTAAAGGATCAAAAGGCCTGGAATCAGATATTCCAAAAGGTAAAGGAACATGGATTACAGCCAAGAATAAGCTATCCAGCTACAATGAGCATTATCTTCTAGGGAAAAAGACAGACATTCAACGATATAGGTAAATTTCACCTATTTCTAATGAAAAGACCAGATATGAACAAAAAATTTGACCTCCAAATACAGAACTCAAGAGAAGCATAAAAAGGTTTGTTGGCTCTTATTGAAAATTATCCCATTATAGGGAAGGTGCAGAAAGGAGTCAGTCTTGACAGGGCAAGAGAATCAATATTGTAAATAAAGTTACAAAGTTGACTTCTCTATTCCAAATCAGATTTTCCAATGGAAGCTATATGTTACAACTCCCTCCTTTTAAAGACAAGAAAACTAAAGACCAGAGAGATTTTATACTAGCCTAAGTTCAAACATGAATCAGAGGCAAGATCTTCAAGACCAAAGTCAATATTCTTTTCATTGTACCTAGATGGCACAGAATAAATAGAGTTACTTCTATTATAAGCAGAATTTGAAACAGAACAGTAAACTTGATACCTTTATTTCTAATATCTAGATTCTGCCAATACTATCATATATATGTATATGTATATATATGTATGTATATACTCTGTATATGTATGTATGCATATATATGTATGTGTGTGTGTGTGTATAATATAAAGAAACAGTGTTAGAAACAGTATACCCATAAATTGGAAAATAGCTGAATAAATTATGATAAAGGAATGTTATCAAATATTATTTTTTTATAAAAAATGATCAGTAGGATGATTTCAGAAAGGCCTGGAGAGACTTGCACGAACTAATGTTAAGTGAAGTGTGTAAAACCAGGAGATAAGTTGTATACAGCAACGAGATTATGTGATAATCAACTCTGATGGATGTGGCTCTTTTCAAACTGAGATGATTTGAGACAATTTTAAGAGTCTTGTGATGGAGAGAGCCATCTGAACCCAGAGAGAAAACTGTCAGGACTGAATGTGGATAACAAGATAGTATTTTCATCTTTTTTGTTGATGTTTGTTTTCTTTTTTCTTTCTCTTTTTTTTCTTTTTGATCTGATTTTTCTTGTGCAGTATGATAATTGTAGAAATATGTAAAGAAGAACTGCGCATGTTTAACATATGTTGGATTACTTGCTGTCTAGTGAGGGATGAGTGGAAAGGAAGGAAAAAAATTTGGAGCAAGGTTTTGCAATGGTGAATGTTGAAAACTATCTTTGCATGTATTTTGAAAATAAAAATGTATTATGAAATTTTAAAATGTTTTAAAAGAATCAGTTTTATAAGAGTCAAGAAAAGTATAGTGTGGTTAGAGAAAGTTTCATGGAGAAGCTAAGATTTGAATGGGATTTTGAGAGATTCATTGCCTATAGCTTACAATTATATACCATTTGAGAGATTACAAAACACTTTCCTCACAAGGTAGAGTAAAATCTCTTCAATTCCCCATTGAATAGAATTAGATCTTTTCAGAAACTTCTGTCTGGGTAGAGAGAAAAGAAAATTGTGAAACCAAAGAATGTGGTTTCAAGTTCTGAGTCTGATACACACACTATTAGTGTATCCTTGGAAAATTCACTTCACTGCCATAGGCCTCAGTTTCCCCATTTTTAAAAGGAAGGAGTAGACTACATGCCCCTAAATCTATATGTGGAAAAAAATGATTTGAAATAGAGAAGTTGATTTTGTAATCTCTAGTACTGGCCTTTGACAGCTGTGTGATTTTTGTGACATATTTTACATGTGATAATCCATAAGTCAGGGACAACCAATTTCAAATAATTGTTGTGGGGGCCAGGATAGATAGAAGTAGAAAAATATTTATTCCAGAATAGACCACATGAACTATGGCAGTTTTTAGGTCCACTGAAACATTTAATTCCCAGTTTCTAGCACAATGCCTGGTATATCTTTGTTTTTTTAGTTGTGCTTGACTATCTGTGGCTCCATTTGGAGTTTTCTTGGCAAAAATATGAAGTAGTTTGTCATTTCCTTCTAACTCATTTTCAGGTGAGGAAATAAGCAAACAGGGTTAAGTAAGTTGCTAGTAAATGTCTGAGACCAGATTTGAACTCATGAAGATGAGTCTTACTGGCTCAGGCCTGGCACTCTATCTACCTAGTTGCCTTAAGCCTGGTACATAATAGATATTCAATGTTGAATTACTGACCTTTCCCCATCATGTCATCATAGAATGTCTTCACTTTTCCTCCTTTCTTACAGGCCCCAACCACATGCTAAAAATTATACCCTTTCCTCCTTTATCCAGACTCCCTTCCCATCATATTCCCAATAACTCTATAGCCGTGGCAGTTCTCCAGGTGATGACCTAGTCTAAGGCAGCAGTAGCATGAAAAATGGAAGGGGAGAGCAAGTACCACTTAACAGCCCTACCCAAACCTAGCAGCATTATCATCATCAAAATCATCATTATTATTATTGTTATTCACAGAGAGGGAGTGACTTATCTTAAGTCAGACAACTAAAAAGATGAAGAAAGAAGGCATGAACCTAATTTTTCTGGTTCCTTACTCCAGTGTTCATTAATGAAGAAATGATAGGATGAAAATGATAGCTACTATAGATCTTTAATGTTTACAAAGCGCTTCATATATGTCAACTCATTTGCTCTTCATGACTATTCTGTAAAGTAAGTGCTTTGATTATCATCATTTTAAAGATGAAAAAACCAAGGCAGACAGAAGTGAGGTGTCTTGACTAAGTCCACAGAGCTAGCAAATATTCAAATAATCCATTCACCCTATTGAGTGAAAATAATTGCTCACGGTATTCTGGTCTATGTGTGGAAAGAGGCAATGGAGAGAAATTAAGAAGAGTTTAAAGGAAACTCCAGGTGGCTATCTTCAATTTCTCTTTCCATGAGAGCTTATACTACCTAAAGAGCTTTCACAAAACAATGAAGTCCATATCTATTTATCTTATCTGGGGGAAAAAATTGATAGAATTTGAATTATCCATCTGAAGATTTTATCCTTTAGCTACAACATTGGGTCTGAAAGTGGCTCTAATCAGAAATAGTCATGTTCCTCAAAATAAGCAAGAAAAGTACTCAGAGAAAAGAGCGAGAGGCATGATTGATCTGGTCATGACACAGGAAGTGAGGAATAGGAAGGTTTAATGATGATAACATAACCAACTCATGTGAATGAATAACCAATTCTGCATCAGTGAGTCATGATGTTTAGTGACTTAAAGATAGCAGAGATCTGACTAATATTCAATAAGCATTTAGTAAGTTCTTACTATGTGCCAGGGGGTGTATGAGGTGTTTAAGGAAGATTAGTGTGAAGGCTTCCAAGCCTGTTTCAAGGCTATTCATCCACTTTTAGTGTCCATCAATCACCCCATTCTCATCTGTGACTTTAAGAAGCCAAACATATAAATTTAAATGGGAATTGGTAAGCAGTCCAACAAAAGGGATAGAGTAAAAATAAGGAAAGAAAACCTAACTGTTGCATACAAGAAACACATCCTAAAAATTATGGCATATGAATTTTTTTTAATGTTGAATGTATCAAGGCTAAGAGGATTCCATTAAAGGCTTCCTATAGTCAAGGTCATTAACTGTCAGATAAAGGAATTTAAACTCTAAAGGTTGGAGAATGGGAATGGAGGAAAATTGAATACCAGACCACAACTTCACCAAACCTCAGAGTATCTTCAACTATGTTTCTTTATTCTCTTTCTACCACTTCATTTCTTCTTCCTTTAGTCAGTAAAAGAAAATTCTAGTTTAAGGACCTTGATTTTAAGCCATATAATCCTATTCAGCTTGTACCATGATTTCTACCAATAATGTCTTTCTTTCTGGGCATCAAGCCAGGAAGGTACAGGGTAAGGGATTGATGTTAGCCATTAATACAAGTGCACTTAAAATAAAAATGTGACTACTTCTTCATATTCCCAATAAGCAATCTTCAGTGGATCTCATAATTCACTGCTGAAGCAGAAAGTATGCAACTGATTGGATTACCCATATCAAGGAGGGCTGGCTAAGGAAGTTTGAGTAAAATTATGAGTCGTTAAAATTGTCTTTGATATTCTGTTCTACTTTCTTTCTATATCTTTTGTCTACTCTTTCTGTCTGGCCTTAGCTATTTACTTTTATTCTCAGTAATCTCTCTCAATCCCAAATTCTTAAAATTGCAAAACGTCAGTTAAGAAAGGACTTTGTAGACCAGGTAGTGCACTGCTACAACAACAATTCCTAAAATTCTCCTTTCTCCCATTTCAGAAATGAGGAAATAAGCTTCAGAAGGATGGGCTCTCAGAGAGACAGAGACAGAGACAGAGAGAGAAACAGATAAATTGTATCTATGTATAAACCAAAATTAAACAACCCAACAGTAAATTCCTGATTCTTCATTATTCTTGGTCTGGTAAAATGAAAACAGTTAAAACAGCCTTAACTTGCTCCTAAATGGCACCCAAATAATAGCTCAATTCAGTGGAGATTAGACATGTGGGAACAGTTTAATCAAAAATTTAGCATCTTGTAGAACCCTTAAAGTAATATTAATACCACTCTCCAAAACCCCCTAATAATATATATATGTATATATATATACATATATATATATATTATTTCCAGATTTGACAGGGATAAAAAGAGAAAGCATTGTTTACAGATGTGTTGAGTTGAGTTAGGTAGATGGGAGTTTCTGTCTTTGTACCTTAAAGGAAGGATATAAATTGAAGTTGAAGTAAATTATTTCTAATAATTAGTGTTCCATGAAATAGTTCCAAAACCTAGGTTCCCTCGGTCTCTGTACAGGTAACTCTAGGCTGTTAAACTTTTTTACCCAACTAGTTTCTTATTTATCATTCAGTATGGGATATAATCAGTAATGGAGAATATTTTTCCATGAATGACTATTTAAAAGTAGCAACTCTTAAAATGGTAGAGTTGGAAAGCACTTAAGAGACCATGTATATTAATGCCTTCCTTTTGAAAAGAAGGAATCTGAAAATAGAAAAGAAGACTGATCTGTCTGCCCTTGGGAAAATGCAAGGAGTTGGACTATTTATTTAAGAATTACACTTGTCTTTGTTTTGATATGTTAATTTCAAGATATTTAATGCAATGGGGTATATGTTGTCTTAAACAGGATTTCTCTTCTTAACTCTTGAGTTTTGTTGGGAAAACAAAGAAAGAGATGGTGATCTTCATGTATTTATTTTGTATCATACTAGTTTAGTAAAACTATTAATTATTGCAATTAATTTTTTCATTGATTCTCTAGACAACAGTAAGTAAATCATTATATTATCTGCAAATGGAAATAGTCTTGCCTTTTTTTCATTTTAGCTAATTCCTGCAATTTATTTTTCTTGTTTCACTAGTATAGCTAAAATTTCCAATATTATTAAATAATTGTGAAGACAATATGTTTATCTTGAAATTAATATCATTGAGAGTTTACAGCATTTCTTACTTACAAATAATATTGTTTTGCTTTTAAATAGATATTTTATTTGTTTATTAAAGATAATATTGAACTTCTTTATAACCAATTAAACACACTTACGATCTATTTATGTTGAATTAATTAATTTCAACATATAAGATAGCCAAGATGTTTTTTATTATTCCCTATAATCAGAGGTTTTTAACTTGAGGTCCTTGAACTTGTTTGGGGTATTTGCTTTTTACTATTTTGAAAATGATATTTCAATATAATTAGTTTCCTTTTTAATTTCATATATTTTATTGCATGTACTTAAAACATTATTCTGAGAAAGGGCTGATACGCACCATTAAACCGCCAATGGGCCTGTGAAATGAAAAAGGTTAAAAACTCCTATTATAAGTCATTATGAATTTTTAAATAGACATATTTGATCAAATTAAAGAAGTATCCTTTTTAAAAAGTATTTAATATAAATAAATGCTTTTAATTGTATGGTATACATTTTTATGATTAATGAATTATTAATGAATACATGAAGTTCTAGTCCAATGTCTCAACATGGTGTGAAAGTAACCATGGGTTCCCAAAGGGCATGCCAGAAGATTTTGGATAGACTTAGTACATGGACCCAACCCAGCAGCAGACTACGGCTTTCCAAGACCCAGACTCACTAAAGATACAAAAGCTGGTCTCTTGACCAGCAGGCTGGTCACTTGGTGATGAATTTTTTTGACCATGGCAACCAATGTAACAAAGAAAAAATACAGTCCTGAGCAGCCCATTTCTGCTTTTGATGGTGACATAGTGATAAAAAGAGAATGGCAGAAGGCTCTAAAAATCACAGTTTTTAAACCATCCATAAAAATTCATTTAACTATTGATAATAAAAATGTGGGTTCCTAGTTCAGTGCCCAAGGAGTAGACACACCAATGGAGGAAATAAATCATGTGAATCATGACATTCTCTCTATAAATTAAACCAAAAGAAAAAAGTAATTTGCCTGTTAATGGAAGAATGTCTCACAGTTTCTCCTTGGAGATGCAAATGAAGGATATGAAAGAAACATCATTTCATGGGATATTTGGTCATTTTGCCTACAGTGCTCATGAGGAACACACAAATGGAAAAAGAATGGCATATTCTATGGATGAATAGACTGAAATATAACAAAGTAGTAGTGCTCTTAGAATAAAGAACACTGTTAGAGAGGAAGTGGTGCAGTGGACAGAGTGGGGGACTGAAGTTAGGAAGACTCATCTTCCTCAGTTCAAATCTGACTTCAGATACTTAGGAACTGTGTGATCATAGGTAAGTTACTCAATCCTGTTTCCTTGGTTTATTATTATATTTAGTTATAATAGTTACAACAATAGTTACAATAGTTACAACAATAGTTACAACTAAAATCTTACCTTCTATAAGAAGCTTTTTTCAATTCCTCCTTAATACTTAATATTTAATAATTCCACTTAATACTTCTCTTAATTATTTACAATTCATCCTGTATTATACATAGTGCTTTACAAATTATCTCATTTGATCTCTACTTTGTATCTCCTGTCCTACTGTTTTTAAATCATTGGACCAAGATGCCCCTCCCAGGATAAGCTCATCACTTCTAAACTCATCACCTGCAGCTAAACCTCTCTCAGCCTCCTCTCCCCCAACTGGAGAGCTGAAAGACAGAATAGCAGATTCCTCCTAATGCCTTCCTTTATGAAACTACACTCCCAGATCATTCCACTTTGCACAAAACAAGATACCCATGGCAGATACTCCTAATGTCCCGCCCTACTCTCTTGCTTTCAGGTTTCCATTTGTGTCCGTAGAATGTAAGCTCCTTGAGGAACAGGGTCTATTTTTCCAGGGCTTAGCATTGTGCACACACTTAATAAAATGTTCATTAAATTGATCCTCACAACACCCTTAGGAAATAGATGCTATTATCTCCATTTTACAGATGATGAAACTGAGGCACAGGAGGTGAAGTGGCTTACCCAGGATTGTATAGCTAGTGTTTGTCCAAGGCAAGATTGAACTCAGTTCTTCCTGACTTTAGACCAGATCCTCTATCCACTAAATCACCCAGCCATCCTTATTAGCATGCAAACTCATTTAAGGCAGGAACTGATTTTTTTGTTCTATTTTTTTTATTTGTTTGTTTACTTTTGCATTTTCCCTGTATTCCCACAGCTCAGGACAGTGTCCGGCACATAATGGGCACTTAATAAATGACACATTGATTTGATTTGACTCTAATATATTGTTCATGATGCTGCTGCTGCTTCTGAAGATGAAGAGGAGGAACATAATGTTGATGCTGATGGAAGGGAAAAGGGAAGGAAAAGAAAGAGCTGCTTCAAGTCTCTCCCTATTCCAGTCCATCTTCCATTCAGATGTCAAACTGATGTGCCTAAACCAAAGGTCTAAACATACTACACTCCTATTTTAAAAAGTTTAATGGTTTTTTGTTACCTCCAGGATCAAATATAAAATTCTCTCTTTGGCTTTTAACGTCCCTCATTAGCTGACTTCATACCATTTTAATCTTCTTTCATTTTATACCCCTCCATGGCATATGACGTTGGTCTCCTTGCTGCTCCTCAAATACAACATCCCATTTCCCACTTCAAGCATTTTCATTGACTGTTCTTGTCTGAAATTCTCTCTCTCTGTTGATCTCCACTTCCTGGCCTCTCTGGCTACCTTCAGGTAAGTCTAACTAGAATCTCACTGTCTACAGGAAGACTTTTCCAATTCCCTTTAAACCTAGTGCCTTCTCCCTGTGATCTCCAACCGAATCTGTTATCTTTATACAGAGTTGTTTTGCATGTTGCCTCTCCCATCATACTGTGAGCTCCCTGAGAGCAGGGTCTGTCTCTTTCTTTCTTTCTTTCTTCCTTTTTTCCTTCCTTTATTCTTTTTCTTTCCTTTCTTCTATCTTTCTTTTCTTCCTTTCCTTCTTCCTTTTTTCCTTCCTTCTGTCCTTCTTTCCTTCCTTCCTTCCTTCCTTCTTTCCTTCTTTCCTTCCTTCTTTCCTTCTTTCCTTC
>JAJPUD010003637.1:108098-122427 GCA_023553655.1 Myrmecobius fasciatus | reverse complement strand
TTCTTTTTCTTCCTTCCTTTCCTTTTCATTCCCAGAACTTATCACCCAGAACTCTGGCTCAGAGTAGATACTAAATAAATGTTTGACTTATAGTCTTGACTTAACCATTTTCTATTCCTTGACAATACTAATAATGATAATAACTTTATATTTATTGACAACTAAAGTTGGTTCTTCCACTAATGGAATAGTTTCTCATTTAATGCCTTTGGACTTGGACAGGATAGAGCACATATTCAGAGTTCCACATTTTCCTAAACTGACATCAGTCCAAACATGACTCTAATACTAAAGAGATGTCAAAGCACTCCCTTTCAAATCAACTTTAAACATTCAGTTAGATCCCTCTTATGGAATGGCAAAAGACCCATGAGAAACCAGAACAGCATTTAATGTTTCTAAATGTCTTTTCCATTTGCTTTGCTAATGAGATAAGTGGAGTTTGGGGGGTTTTGTTTTGTTTTGTAACATTTTGGTTTTTACTTCTAAATCTGAATATGATATAGCCTCATCAACTGAATTTTAAAAGGCCTGGAGAAAAAGTATTTCGGGGTGGAGTACTGGAAGGCCCTGCAAGCTTAATGTGAGTGAATAGTGTGATATAGTGGTCAAAGTAAGTATAAGCATTAAGAATGATAAAGAATATAGTATGAGGACATCTATAGTCCCAGTTGTTCTCTATCTTGATCAGAACATATTTGGAAAATACCATGTTTAATTTTGGGTTGTTATGTAGCAAACATTTCAATTCAACAAACATGTATTAAGAACTAACCATCACTAGTAGAAGGCAATGACAAACCACTAGCATTTTTGTCAGAAAAACTCCAAATGGGGCCAGGACAAATCAGACACATTTAAAATGACTGAACAGCAATAGCAAGGATTAAATGATCTTTGAGTGAGATTCTGTGATGTAAACAAATGGTTGAATATTTTTAAAAGTACTTTTAATTAAGATGAGTAGTTTGTTTTTGTTTTTTTCTTTTTTAATTGCTGAACTGAAAGCTAAATGAGATCTGGATTTGGGCTCCAATTTTAATACAAACAATCTGTGTGATCTATGAACCTTTTCCTCTAAAAAAATAAGAATGATTTTAAAGTGAGAAGATATAATACAAATAGCATCACAAACCTTAAAGTGTTATTCAAATGCAACACAAGAATTTTGTGTTTTGAGTCATCAGTAAACAGGCCTTCAAATGAACTTGGTAATTTATATTGTGAAAATAACACAAAAAATAAATAAGAAAAATTCACTTAAGCAGGAAGGGGAAGCCATTATTCTAGTGGCCAGCATCAAATTTTTGTACTCTTGAGATTTTAGTGCCCTTGGACAAAACCCCCAGTCACTAAATCTTAGTTATAGCACTGACCTGAACTACTTACAGTATACTCAAAAAAATCCTCTGTAAACTGCAATACTCCATTTGTCTGTGATCTATTTTGATGGTTAATGCAAAACTCTCCAGATTCCTTCTCTCTTGGAGGCTCTTTCAGCTAAAATTTAATCTGGTCAAGTATGTTTGAACAAATGCATTATAATTAAAGGATCCTCAAGTTGTTAGTTTATAAAGAAATCTGTTCAGAAAAACTCCTAGGAAAGCTCCAAAATAAATCTTCAGCAAAGAAAAAGAAAAAAAAAAATACAACCTGAATCATCTGTCCATATATGCTCCCTGACAGTCTCCTCACCCTGAAAATTCTTAACCATAACAAACCAAAAATCTACAGATATTTACTGAGGACTGGCTTTGTACAGAACATTAATTTTGAAGACTGACATCTCACATTATTTATAGGAAGTGTTGAGGTTTCCATTTATAAAGGAAGGAGGGGGAGATAAAGAATGCTTGCTATTTTCCCAGCTAAAAGGAGGAAATATAACTTCAATAACATCCTTTTAAAATAGATAAAAGAATGTTAAAGTCAAAAGGAACTTTGGAACATAGAATATCAAAGCTGAAAAAGACTTTCAAAATAATAGTTTATTTTGATATGCCTCTTGGCAATTTACAAAATAGTTTCCTAAGAACAGCTCTGTGAGTAGATTTTGTAAATATTATCCTACCCTTTTACAGATGAGGAAAACAGAGGTCCAGAGAAGTTAAATGATTTTCTGAAGTCACACAGATAGTCAGTAGCAGAGTCAAGATTTTACCTTAGGTCTTTTATCTTCAACTTTAGTATTCTTTTCATTAAGCCATGCTAGGACAGGACTAATAGTGACCAAACTCTCTTCCATATCTAAAATTCTTATACTCAATCCCTAAAAAGAGTTAAAGTCATCTTTTTAAATTGAATTTTAATTTACTCTGAAATTAAATGCCGAATAAAATGAACACTTCCACATAAATAATAGAACAAAAAAGAATTGCACAGGAAACTGAATCTTTATTATGTACAACTTGCTATTTTTAAAAAATATACAATAAATTCAGCATGGGACTTTCAAAACTTTCATTTGCTAACCCTCCTTTCATTTTTTGGAGGGTAGGGTGGGAGGGTGAGAGAGGCCAATCTTGTCCCTTAATCCCTGTTTCCTGCCACTCACTCCCACTGAAAAAAGGAAAAGCAAAACAATTGGTTTATGTTTAAAAGTTCATGTCTAATTCTGCATCTTGAATCCATCACTCCTCTGTTAGGGGATGGCTAACATGCTTCATCATCAATCTTGGAACTTTGTTCAAGATTCTGGTAGAAAACTGAAGGGGGGGAGGGAGGGAGAAAGGGTAAAGAGGGGGAGGGGGAGAGGGAAGACAAGGGAAACAGAGACAGAGACAGACAGAGACAGAAACAGGAAGGGAGGGAGGAAGAGAAAGAGAAATTCGTGTAGGAGGTAACGTGTCTTCTTAAACTGGAATGGTTAGGGGCAGAGGAGATTTTGTACTAAATCGAATTTTCTGGTTTGGTTTCAGACCTTGTAAAAAAGTTTTTGAAATGGGTATTTGTAGAGTTCATTGTTCTGCTTCAGTAAATAGAGTCTAGTGAACTCAAATGAATCTTTCATTGATAATTTAAAATCTTAAAGTGCCTCAGGGTCATCACTGAGAACAAGAACTCTCCTTATCCAAAACAGAAAATGAAGTCATAAGACCTGTAAAAGAGTGGGATGAGGACAGGACATCTGGAGGAATTTCTTTTGTGCAAATAACTTCTTTAAGCTTGTTCTGATTGTTTTTACTTCGATTCTAAAAGTGGAAAGAAGCCCTTTACATTTCAATTATTGGAGAACTATGGTTTATATTTGTGAGGTGGAGTGGGGAGAAAGTAAACTAGTCTGTAAATCATTTCAACTGGACAAATAAGATCAGAAGGTTCATTCACCAACAGAGGTAACCTAGATAATTATCAGTTCCCTCACCCAAAACACACACACACACACACACACACACACACACACACACACACACACACATACACACTATATGGAGGGTGGAGAGGGCAGGAGCTAAATATTGCCTCTTTTTGAACATTACATATGTACACAGCTCTATCTGAGGATAGCCATATATAATATATACAAGTATAGAAGGTATGACTGTAAAGCAACTCTGCTTATTTTTAACAAACATATTGAAATTTGTATATCTAAATGAGTTTTGTTCTCATCAGAGTCCCCTTGAAAGGCTGAGATTTCTTCCAATGAAGCAATCTTTCCTCAGAACGTTTTAAGAAATTCTTTTTGGGAACTGTCATCAGAGCTTATAGCATATTTTTTTAATGTCCCTACTACTGACATAGCTTATTTTGTGAGTGGAGTTGACTTTTTAAACCAATCAAGAGTCATTTAGATAACCTGAGAGTTATTGCAGACATTGTGGTGTAGAGAGCACTTGATGTGAGATAACTTATATAACCTTTGAATCCTAGCTATGAATCTTACAAACTATGACCTTGGACAAATCATTATATTGCTCCAAAACTCTCATGCATAAACAGGGATGATAATTCTCAAGTTGTCTATTTCAGAGGGTTATTGAGACAAAATGCTTTCAAGTGTTAAAAAATTATGTAAATGTGAATTATAGCAGTGGTATCAGACTCAAAGAGAAATATGGTAACCAATTCATACAAAAATATTCCTGTGAACCACATAATGACTTAGTTTTAAAATGTAATATTACATATGTTTTATTGTATTTTTAAAAATATTTTCCAATTTCATTTTAATTTGCTTCAGGTAGCATTTGGAAGTATTGGCAGTCACAGCCCACATCTAAACTATGGCATTACAGACCATGAAATGCGCTCAAATGGACAACTTATTTACTGAGCTCATCCATCAGTATATACATATATGACATTATACATATATATGTATGTGTATGCATATATATATATACACACTTATAGAGGAGCTTTAGAGAAAGAGAGAGATAATTAGATGTTGGGCATATTTATCTTTAAGTGTTTGTCTAAATTTAATTCACAAGATTTTGATAGATATCTCAGAAATCTTGCCTATCCCCTTCCAAGGAAGACTACTGCCCTCCCCAGGGAAGAGATACTACTTTAAAATTATAGTTGTATTATATTGAAGTTGTTGGTATTGTCATTTGTATATGACTCTGTTTGGGGTTTTCTTGGCAAAAATATTGGAACAGTTTGTCATCTCCTTCCTCTGCTCATTTTACATTTTACAGGGTTAAATGACTTGCCTAGGGTCACACAGCAAGGAAATGTTTCAATCTGGATTTGAACTCAAGAAGATTTGACTTCCTGACTCCAGACACAGCAGTCTACTCACTTTGACACCTAACTGCCTCACATGCATGTGTGAGTGTATGTGCATCCACTGATTTTGGAAAGTAGAAGCAAGGAATATTTTTTTACATAATGGACACTTCTGATGAACAATGATGAACAATGTTCTGTTTAAAAAAAAAGTTGTAACTGCAATTGAATAGGAGGAAAGCAAGCTAGATTTTTTTTTTATTTTTAGTTTTGTTTTGGGAAGACAATCAGGGTTAAGTGGCAGGCCCCGGTCACACAACTAGTGAGGTTGGGTTTGAACTCAACTTCTCCTGACTCCAGGGCCATAGATTATCTTTTATAAACTGCAATTTTAATGACTTCAAACCTCTATCTGAAACAAAATTGTATTTTTAAAAATTCTATCTTTTTTAGTATCTACAGTCTTCTGCTGCCATTACACATTTTGAAGTCATGGAACATTATGTAAATGTAAAGGGAACATTAGTAAGAAAACTATTGAATTAATAAACAAAAGTAAGAATTGATTTTATGAAAAAAACAACAAAATAGATAAACCTTTATTAATTTGATTAGAAGGAAAGAAGAAAATCAAATTGTTAGTATCTAAATGAAGAGGGAAAACTTACCATTAATGAAGAGAAAATTAGAGCAATAATTAGGAATTATTTTGCTCAACTATCTCTCAATAAATATGATAATCTAAGTGAAATGGAGGAATACTTACAAAAACATAGATTTCCCAGGTTAACAGAAGAGGAAATAAGTAACTTGATTGGTACCATTTTGAAAAAAGAAATTGAACAATTAATCAACTCCATAAGAAAAAATCTTCAGGGCCAGATAGATTTACATGTGAATTCTACCAAACATTAAAGAACAATTAATTCCAATACTATGCAAACTATTTAGAAAAATAGGAAAAGAAGGAGTCCTACCAAATTTCTTCTATCACACAGATATGGTGCTGATAAGTAGGGTCAAAAAAGAGAAAGAAAATTATAGACCAATTTCTCTAATGAATATTGGTACAAAAATCTTAAATAAAATATTAGCAAAGAGATTATAGCAAGTTATCTTCAGGATAATACACCATGACCAGGAATGCAGGACTGGTTCAATATTAAGAAGACTATTAGCATAATTGACTATATCAATAACCAAACTAACAAAAATCATATCTCAATTAGATGCAGAAAAAGCATTTGATAAAATCCAACACCCATTCCTATTAAAAACACTACAGAGTATAGAAATAAATGGATTTTTCCTTAAAATGATCAGTAGTTTCCTTAAAACCATCAGCAAGCATCATATATAATGGGGATAAACTAGAACTATTCCCAATAAAATTAGGGATGAAACAAGGTTGCCAACTATCACCATTATTATTCAATATTGTATTAGAAATATTAACTTTAGCAATAAGAGAACAAAAAGAGATTAAAGAAATTAGAGTAAATAATGAGGAGACCAAATTATCACTCTTTGCAGATGACATGATGGTATACTTAGAGAATCCTAGAGAATCAACTGAAAAACTACTAGAAACAATTCACAACTTCAGAAAAGTTGTGATAGAAAAGTTGCAGGATATAATATAAATGCACATAAGTCATCAATATTTTTATATATTACCAACAAAGTTCAGCAGCAAGAGAAACAAAGAGAAATTCCATTTAAAATAATTGTAGATAATATAAAATATTTGGGAGGCTACCTGCCAAGGCAAAGTCAGGAACTATATGAACACAATTATAAAACATTTTCCACACAAATAAAATCAGATCTGATCAATTGGAAAAATATCAAGTGCTCATGGGTAGGTCAAGTTAATATAATAAATTTAACAATACTACCTAAATTATTCTATTTATTCAGAGCCATACCAAACAAACTCCCAAGAAATTACTTTACAGAACTAGAAAAAGTAATAACAAAGTTCATCTGGAAGAACAAATGGTCAAGGATTTCAAGGGAATTAATGAAAAAAAAAAGGCTGATGAAGGTGGCTTTGCTGTACCAGTTCTAAAACTATATTATAAAGCAATGGTCATCAAAACCATTTGGTATTGGCTAAGAAATAGAGTAGTCGATCAGTGGAACAGATTAGTTTCACAGGACAAAATAGTAAATGACTATAGTAATCTAGTGTTTGACAAACCCCCAAAGCCCTGCTTTTGGAATAAGAACTCACTATTTGACAAAAATTGTTGGAAAAATTGAAAATTAGTGTGGCAGAAACTAGGCATTGACCCACACCTAATAAACCTATACCAAGATAAGGTAGAAATGGGTTCATGATTTAGACAGAAAGACTGATACTATAAACAAATTAGAAGAACAAAGGATAGTTTACCTCTCAGATCTATGGAAAAGGAAGGAATTTGTGATCAAAGAAGAACTGGAGTGCATTATTGAATACAAAATGGATAATTTTGATCATATTAAGTTAAAAAGTTTGACAAACAAAACCAATGCAAACAAGATTAGAGGGGAAGCAATAAACTGGGGGGGGGAATTTGCATTCTGATAAAGCCCTGATTTCTAAAATATATAGAGAATTGACTCAAATTTGTAAGAATCAAAGCCATTCTCTAATCGATAATTAGTCAAAGAATGTGAGCAGGTAGTTTTCAGATGAAGAAATTAAAACCATTTCTAGTCATATGAAAAAATGCTCTGTCTCTATTGATCAGAGAAATGCAAATTAAGACACCTCTGTGGTTGCTTAATTTGTCTTAACACCTCTCAGACTAAGATGATAGGAAAAGATAATGATGGATGTTGGGGGGAATGTGGGAAAACTGGAACACTAATTGTTGGAGAGCAATTTGAACTATGCCCAAAGAGCTATCAAACTGTGTATAACCTTTGATCCAGCAGATGTCTATTGGGCTTGTATCCCAAAGAAATCATAAAGGAGGGAAAGGGACCCACATGTGCAAAAATGTTTGTGGCAGCCCTTTTTGTAGTGGCAAGAATTGGAAACCTAGTAGATGCCCATCAGTGGGAGAAAGGCTGTATAAGTTTTGGGATATAAATGTTATGGAATATTATTTTTCTATAAGAAATGATCAGGAGGATGATTTTAGAGAGGTCTGGAGAGACTTGCATGAAGTGATGCTTAATGAAGTGAGCATTATACCTGGCAACAGCAAAATTATAGAATGATCAACTCTCTTCAACAATGAAATGATTCAGTCCAGTTCCAATGGTCTTGTGATGAAGAGAGCCATTTACACTTAAAGAGGGGATTGTGGGAACTGAGTGTGGATCACAACACAGTGTATTCACTTTTTTGTTGTTTTTTGCTTGCGTTTTGTTTTCTTTCTCTTTTTTTTCCTTTTTGATATGATTTTTCTTGTGCAGTATGATATTTGTGGAAACATGTATAGAAGAATTGCACATGTTTAACACACATTTGGATTACTTGCTGTCTAGGAGAGAGGATGGGGGTAAGGGAGGAAAAAAATTGCAAGGTTTTGCAAGAGTAAATGTTGAAAATTATCCATGCATATATTTTGAAAATTAAAAGCTTTAATTAAAAAAAAGTCACTCTGGAAGGGCAGATGTAGATGCATTAAGCGTGTATTATGTATTAGGTATACAAATAGAAAAGAAATATTTGCTCTGAAGGAGATTACATTCTAATGAGGGAAGATAATATTTAAAAGAATACTGAAGTGGGGGGAGAGGAGGGCAGGGACATGCCCTGGAGTAAGATGGGAGAAATATGAAGAGTGATGAATATTGTAAGGATGGAAGTAGGAATGGCCAGCTCAAGCACTTCTTCAAATGAAGATTCCAGGAACTCATCCCTTGGAGGAGGGGGCTGCAGGATGAAGGCACTTTTCCTATGGGAGAGGGAAGCCAATAGCAGAAGAGGCTGTGGCCATAGTTTGGAGGTATTTTTCAGGGTGAGAAGGCTGCTGGGGTTGAAGCTAAAAAGTTGGGAGAATCCAAAACAGAAGCAGGAGAGGAATTACAAACTCCTTGTGAATAGGAATTTTCTTCATTCCTTGTATTTATATTCCCATGTATTTAGAAGACTGTCTGATAGGCATTTAGTCAATACTCGTTGATTAATTTATTGGTCAGTCTTTAGAGGGAATACCCACAGTGATGAGATCATTGATGAATCTGAAGATTAGAAATTAATACTGTTCTCGATTCTTTCATGTTTACCCCTTCACTCAATCCTCTATCTCTGTCAGTATTGGTCTCTTAAAGGTGCTGATCTTTAAATGTCAGAAAACCAACGTTCAGAGCTTATGATTCCTGAAGAGCTCCCAGTGTAATTTCTTTTCACGAATGGAAGTACTAACCTTGGTGACTTGGCTGGAGTCCAACTCAGGTAATTGAATTCTGCCCACCCTACCTTTACTCAGAATTGACAGGTCCCTTTCCTTTCCTGCCCTAAACATGAGTCTAAAACACAGCTGGGTGCTTTCAGTGAGTGACAGCCTGCTCCCCCTTAGAGAAGGTTGATTGGCTCTCCTGAGTTTGCTTCTTTTTCTGGAAAGGTTTTTTTTTTCTCCTAGAATTTCAAGAAATTAAAGATATTACCCTAGCAAGGAAACAAAGCATCCACACTTAGACCAAGTCAACCTGAGGGAAGCAAAGCATTATCAGCTCAAAGGATTTGGGAAATGGGAAGGAAGCTGAGGGAACATCCAGAGCAATCTTAGTTTAACTTGAGGGAAAAGCAGCCTAGGGAGAAAAGTGACTCATCTATCACAAAACTAGTTAATGGCAAGTGATAGTGCTAGAATTAGAACTGATGGACTTTGTAGAAAGATCATATCATTGTTCCACAAAAGGAATGGGACTCTAGGGTCTTTGTCACTGGGTCCTTTAGAGAGAAGAACAAAGAATATGTGTGCGGATGAGACTGGCATTTGTTTAGCTTGTGAGTGTGCTTCCTTCCTTCCTGAAATTGTTTCCTTACATATGTAAAAAGTTTTACCTTATTTGCATCATATGTATTTGGTTCAGTCAAATTCTTTATGTGCAACCTAATTATTAGACTGAAAATTTTTAAGGATGAGATTGAAAAATTTTATTTTTCTCAAATCTCCCCAATTACTGTTTTTAATGCTCATAAAAATCCATGAAAAATATTCTTTAAAATCCATGGAGGACTTTTCTTCCTCAGGTTGGAATTACAGGCATATGGAGAAATTTTGTAAAAGCAGGTTCCTATGGGTATCTAAGTGGTACAGTAGATAGAATGCTGGCTCTTGAGTCAGGAGGATCTGAATTCAAATGCAACTTCAGACATTTGATATATATATAAGTTGTGTGACCCTGAATAAATCACTTAACCCTGATTCTCTCTCTCTCTCTCTCACACACACACACACACACACACACACATACACACACACACACACACTCCAAAAAAGAAAGAAAATAGGGCCTTGTTCAATTCATTAAAGCAGAGACAAGTAGTTTGGCATAGTAATAGTAGCACCAGATTTGGAGACAGGAGTTTGAATCTTAGTTCTGTTCATTTCCAATCACATTACTATGGGAAATTTCTTCTTCCCACAGGACCTTAATTTCCTTGTTTCTAAAAAGAGGGGAATGTTGATTGCTGAACTCTCTGATATATTTCAGCTTTAAAGCCTCTGTTCACTTTTTAAAAAATAAACACATAACATCAGCTAGAAGAGACCACAGACATCACCTCATCTAATTTTACTTGTTTACAGATTAGGAAACTGAGATTTGTAGAGGGGGGAAGTAGCCCAAAGTTTCAGAAGCAGGAATTAAATTAAATAAATTAAATAAAATTAATTCAGGAATTTTTTTTTAAATGAAAACATTTACATACTGGGTATTAGTAACCAGTAATTACATACTTAAGTATGTAATCATGAAATAGAAAGATAAGACCTGGTTCCAATTCTACTGAATTTACACTCTGGCGGAAAGATATCTATGTAAACAAATAAATAATTATAACATAAATAAATTTTAAAAACACATTAGAAGGTTACAAAACAAATTCTTTGTTAGAAAGAGTCATTTATTATTTTGTCAACTAGAAGAAATGGAAGAGATGGGTATTTCTTTGGGACTTTTAGGGATAGGCAAAGGGGCCATTTCAGGCATTGGGAACAAAACAGAAGCATGAGAAAAGTACAAAGTAAGGAGAAGCATTTACAAGTGATGATGAACAGCCTAATTTTGCTAGAGCACAGAATTATGGAATAGACTAGTGTGAAGTAAACCAGAAAGGTAATATAGTACAGCATTTGAAAGATTATGAAAGCAGGGCAGAGGAGTTTCACCTTTATTCAGTTTAGGTAATAGGAGCCATTCAAGAGATTTCAGCAAATGAATGACATGATCAGATTTATGCTTAAAGAAAAATACAGATGAAAGTGATGTGAAGGATGGATTGTAGGGAGAGAGAGCTGAGGAAGAAAGATTTGTATGGAGGCTATTTCATTTATCCAAATGGGTATTATTAAGGGCCTGTTAGGGTAGTGGCAATGTATATAGAAGTGAGAACAAGTGAGAGAAATATTGGGAGATAGAATTTATGGAATTTGGTTATTGATTAAATATTAGGAATAAGGGGGGAAAAGTGCCAAAAACAACAGTATTTTAAATCTAGAAGGATTAGGGGAAAGTATGAGCATCCAATGTGAGGACAAGAAAGGACAGGAGAGGAGGGTAGAGGGAGCAAGAGGAGAGAAGAAAGGAAAGAAGAGGAGAGAGGAAAGGAGAGGGGAAAAGGGAGGAGAAGGAATGGGAAGGGATGGGAGAGGAGAGGAGAAAAGGGGAGGAAGGAAAGTTGAAGGTGATATCTCAAGGAAAATGAGGAATCTAATTCAATTCAATAAACATTTATAACTACCCACTATGTGTCAGGCACTGTACTAAGCTCTGGAGATACAGAAAGAGGCAAAATACAGTCTTAGCTTTCAAGAAACTTACAATCTAATGGAGTAGACAGCATGCAAACAAATAAATATATGACCAAGCAACATACATGATAAATAGGAAATAATTAAAAGAGAGAAAGCAGTAGAATTAAGAAAGAGGCTTCTGGTAGAAGGTGGAATTTTAGTTGGGATTTAAAGGAAGCCAGAGAAGTCAGTAGTTGGAACAGAGGAGGGAGAGTATTCCACGCATATGGGATAGTTGGAGCAAATGTCCAGAGCAGAGTAATGGAACCTCATTAGTGGAAAAGCCAGAAGACCAATGTCATTAGATCAAAGAGTATATATCAAAAAATAAGGTGCAAGTAGAATGGAAAGGTAGAAAAGGGGCTAGATTCTGAAGGGGTTTGATTGTCAAAGCAATTTTTATTTGATCCTCGAGATAATAGGAAGCCATGGAATTTATTGAGGGTGGGTAGGTGACATGATTGTATCTGTGCTTCTGGAAAATCAGTTTAATGGCAGAATAGAGAATGGATTGGAATGGAGAGAGATTTGAGGCAGGCAGACCCAATAATAGGCTATTGCAGTGATTAAGGTGTGAGGTGATGAGGTTCTGAACCAGAGTAGTGCAATGGTCAGAGGAGAGAAGGGAGTATATTTGAGAGATATTATAAAGATGAAATTGACAGGGCTTGTCAACAGATGGGTATAGGAAGGTGAGAGACAGTGAGGAATCCAAGATGACTCCTAAGATATAAACCTGAGGAATTGTGAGGATGTTATAATAGGGAAGGTATAGGGGGAAAGATGAGTTTTGTTTTGGACATATTGAATTTAAGATGTATACTCAACATCCAGTTTGAGATGCCTGAAAATTAGTTGAAAATGTGAGACTGGAAGTCAAGGAGAGAGATGGGGGTGGAAAATGTAAACCTGGGAATATTATCAACATAAAGATGATAATTAAATTCATAGGAGCTGATGAGATCACCACAGTGAAGCAGTACAGATGAAGAGAACAGGATGCAAGATAGAACCCTAAGGGACACCTACAATTAGAGGCAGTTTTAGAAGGAGTGATCCTGGAGAAAACTCCAGCAAAGGAGATGGAGAAGGAATGGCAGAACAGTCTGGTAGAAAAAGAGCCAGGAGAAAAGAGTATCCTAAAATTCCAAAGAGAAGAGAGTATCAAGAAGAGAGTGATCAACAACGTCAATGGCTGCAGGGAGGTTTTAGATGGCATTTTTGATAAGTTTAGTTATAAAAGGTAGAAGAGATATAGGATGACAGTTAACAGGGATGGAAAAATCAAGTGAGGGTTTTTTTTTCAGGATAGGGGAGACATGGGCATATTTGTACAAAGTTAAAAATAAGCCAGTAGAGGTGGAGAGATAAAGTGGGAATGACACAGGGAAACAATCTGTTGAAGAGGATAGGATGGAATAGGATCACTGGAACAGGTAGAAGGGTTAGCCTTTGTGAGGAGTAAAACCACACAGGAGCAGAAGTGAAAGAGGGAATTAGTGGGAAAAGGCTTATAGGAGACTTTATAACATTTATAGGCAGATGAGAAGAAACAAGTGCAGAGGGAATGATTGAGAAATATGCATGAAGTCCCTGAAGGAAATAGTGAGAGATGAAAAAGAGGGGGGAAGTGGGAGCTCATGGTGAATGGCCTCTTTTTTTCCCAGTAAAATAGGAGGCCATCTAAGGGTGGGGGGAAGGAGAGCCATAGCAGGTTTGAAGAGGGATAAAAAAGTTTGGAAGAACCAGAGTGAGTTGATTAGGGAGGTATTTTAGGATTGCCTAGTAGCAATAAGGGCCTAGTTGGGGCTATGAAACGTAACTTTGTAGTGGATACAATCAGAATGCCCGTGAGATTTTCTTTACTTTTATTCAACAGCATGTAGATAGGCCTGGTGGCAACAAAGCTGAGGCAACAAAGTTGGGCATAATCAGCAATAGTAACTAAAGGGATGAGGAAAGAAAGAACAGTGTGGAATTGAATTTGTTCACCAAAGAGTCAAGAAGGGAGAATAGGAGAGAGTGGCTGGTACAAGGGAGATGACCCGGGAAAGAATTGAGTAGAAATAAAAAGTCATTAAATTTAAAGTTATGAGATTAGTTTTCAGATATTTCAAAGAGTTAGTTTAATTTGATTGCTGTGAAGAGAGGTCAAATTGCAGGAAGCTGAGTGAGTTATGAGTAAAGGCACTGGGGTGTAAACACATTTTAAGCTGAAGAGTAAAAAGATGGGGCTGAAAAGTAAAGAGAAAGCTTTTGCTTTTTTGTTATTGTGACTGGGAATTTTTTAGAATTTAGGAGACTTGGTCACATTTATAGGCATATGGGAAGGAGCCAGTAGAGAGGGAGTGATTGAGAAAAATGTATAAAGTCTCTGGAGGAATTAAAATTCAATTCAGAAAATATTTATTCAGTGCTTACTATGTACAAAAATATTGAGGTAGGCACGGAAAATATAAAGACAAAAAATAAAATACTCCTTCTGCTCAAGGTAATATTGTACTGAATAATAACTATCATCTATATGACTGCAAAGTTTGCAAAACATTTTATATGTGGCATCCCAATTAATCCTCACATGAATACTTCAAGGTAGGTGCTATTATTATCCCTATTTTATAGATGAGGAAACAGAGAGACAGAGACAGAGAGACAAATTATGTGTGTGTGTGTGTGTATGAAGAGAGAGA
>JAJPUD010003637.1:95256-107998 GCA_023553655.1 Myrmecobius fasciatus | reverse complement strand
GTGGAGAGAGAGAGAGAGAGAGAGAGAGAGAGAGAGAGAGAGAGAGAGAGAGAGAGAGAGAGAGAGAGAGAGATTAAATGACTTCCCTAGATCACTAGGTTAGTAAGAGATAGGATTTGATGAGTTCCGGTCTCACTAACTTCAACTCTACATCTCCATCCACTGTGCCAGCTACTTGCTTTAAGAAAAGAATGGATAAAAGACTCAGATAAATTCACTGGTCTTCAAAGAGGGGCTGGGATATCTTTTAAAATCATAGAATATTAGATCTGAAAGGGACCTTAGAGATCAGCTAGTTTTGCTCATTTTATAGATGAGAAAACGAAGTATTAGACCATTTAAATGACTTGCCTAAGACTATACAAGGCAGAAAGGTGGTGTGGTGGATAGAGTGCTGGTCCTGGTATAAAGAAAGCTAGTCTCCTTGAGTTTAAATCTGGCCTCAGACACTTCTTTTTTTTTTTTTTTTTTCTTTTTTTGCTGAGGCAATTGGGTTTAAGTGACTTGCCCATGGTCACACAGCTAAGGAATGTTAAGTGTCTGAGGCCAGATTTGAACTCAGGTCCTCCTGACTTCAGGGCTGGTGCTCTATCCACTGCGCCACCTAGCTGCCCCCACCTCAGACACTTCTTAGCTGTGTGACCCTAGGCAAGTCACTTAACCCTGTTTGCCTCAGTTTCCTCATTTGTAAAATGATCCAGAGAAGGAAATGGCAAACCGTTAAAGTATTTCTTCTAAGAAAATCCTAAATGGGTTCACTGAGAGTCAAACAACAACAGAACCTATGAAACTAATAAAAGCAGAAGTCAAGATTCTGGAAGAGTAATTATGGGACAGGGCAAGTAAGGAGCTTTCTTTTTCATCAACTTCATTTACAGGATGAACTCTTTCTCAATATCAAGTCAATCAATAAATTTTAAAATTAGACCCAGCTACCCCAGAACAAGAATTTTAGTTTTAAAGAATTCTTCCTTTCTCTAATAGTGGTTTTAGCACAATGAAAAAGTTTTATGCAACAGCCAATGGATGCAAAGCCAGAACAAGAATTTTAGTTGTAAAGAACTCTTTCTTCTTCTCCCAATAGTAGTTATAATAAAAAGTCCTCTGCAGCAGTGGATACAAAGCATATACAGCCACCTTAGAAACAATGCTGAAGAAGTGGACAAGTCACTTTCATTCAAGAGACAGTTTGTAAAATTGGATAAAGTTCTAGAATCCATTAAGATGATAGATCTGGAAGGCCTGAGTTCAAATCCCAACTCAGCCACTCACTAGCTGTGACCCTGGGCAAATCAATTAACCCCTCTGTGCTTTAGTTACCTCATTTTTAAAATAAAAGGTTTGATTTGAAAGCATCTTTCCAGCTCTAACCCAAATCTTTCACTCTGTCCCTTTCTTCACAGAACCTACTAGTGTAAAACAACTTTTAAATTTGGTTCAACTCCTTCACCCCCTAGCATGGAAGACTGGAGATATGACTTTCTTTCTCACACTGTTGTTAATTTTGCCGCTTCTTCTTCATTCCCCACTCCAAATTCTGAAGCTATTTGATGAAATGCCATGTGCTACCTCAGCTCAAGCTAATAAATAAATAAATAAATGACTAAATGAATAATTGCACAGCTAAACAACAACAAAGTCTGGTGGCCAGCAGATAAGCCAATAATCTCATAAATAAGCACCCACTATGTGCAAAACATTGTATATGGTAGATGTTAGGGATACAAAAATCAATCAAACTACTGTCCAGCACCTCAAGTAGCTTAGAATCTAGTAGATTATGGCATCCTTTGACTGCTGTTTCATGTTTCTTTATTAACTAGCAGAAGAAAATGTATTATTGAAAGGATAGGTGTTTCTAAATGCCTCAATGTGCCTATGATTTTGGTTCTTTTATCTTTTGGAACCCATTCTTATAAGTATTACATAGACTGTCAGATAGAGGTGATGTGTTGGCTGGCTTTGGCTTTCTCTTTATTTTAAAGAAATTGTTACAAATAAGAATGCTGTGGACAGGGAAGGGGAACATATATGCAAATCAATGTTATATAAAAGTATGACAATAATAAAAATAAAAATAAATTTAAAAGTCAACTCAGTTGTATTAAGCATTGCTAGGGGAGCTCTTAGGAGACACTAAGACACCTCTGTGATTTCATGATACCCCCCTGGTGCAGTTTATATATCATGTTCATGTTTTCTTATCCCTCCATGGTTCTTGTTTATAGGTTTTTAAGTTTTTCAGAGAATTCACCCAACATATTGGTGACCATACTATGATTTATTTACTATTTGGGGCATATGAGGACTACACTTGGTCTACTATCCTTTACTATTACTCCATTACCAGCTCAGTTTTTTCCCTGGAAGCTTTTCTTTTTCAAAAGATAAACCATTGAAGATAATATGAAGGAGTTCAGTTCATGTACTGAACTTATAAGTTCTCAGGTATAATTTCTCTCAGTTCTCAGTTGAGAGGGAACTCCTAGGTGAATGAAAAAAATTCACTTCGCCAATTCACTCATGTTTTTCTTCAATCTATTATTTTAAGATAATTGCCTGGAACAGAAGAGTCAAAAACCATCACTAAATTATGTTACAATAGGCTTTATATTGACTTAGAAAACCATGTATTAATATTATCTATGGTCCAATGTAGTTTTATTTTGTTAAATATTTTCTAATTTTGTCTTAATCTAGCTGGGAAGTATTGGGTCATTGATGCCTCTGGCCTAGTGAACAGAGATTTTATGAATTGTCTGTTTTATACAACCTGTAGGAATCAGAGGTAGTATTGCAGCTGGTCTTCCAAACCAATTTTCTAATCACTATATAAGGATGATGCAAGAATTTAAGAACTAAATAAGAAACTATACCTGATCTCATTAAGCTTGAAATTTATGGTGAACATCCAATTTATGCACAAATTGCCATACTCATTTTGATGGTTGGGTGATTTCATTGTTCTGGACACATATAGCCCATCACAATCCCAATGATCTTTTCATCCAGTGTTATTTCTGTACATGTGTTTGCTAATTTATACATACAGGACCTACCAAATGCATAGCAGGCCTTCTTCTGGTTGTTTTATTATCTTAGGGAAGTAACTATAATGCAAAATCAAATGTAAATCCACTTGGAAGAGATAAACTTTAATCAATAATATATTAGCAGATCAAGCAAGCTTCTGAAAGAATAATAGTAGTTGAGATCCAAAAGTTATGGTGTATTTCTTCTCAATTAGCAAGGAAGATCAGATACTAAGGAAGTCATGGTCTGTCTGGTCAGCCATGGAGAAAGCCTAAGGTTACAAATCATCATTCTGAAGGATGAGTCTGGGAAAAGGGAGCAGGAAACAGAGAAGATGGTTGATGTGGATGAAGTGCTGAGTGTGGATTCAGGAAGACGTGAATTTGAATCTTGCAAGACATTCACCTGGGTAGATATGGGTAAGTCAATGATCCTCTGGTGTTCAAAGCCCTTCCTACACTAGTGCAAGACATTCACCTGGGTAGATATGGATAAGTCAATGATCCTCTGGTGTTCAAAGCCCTTCCTAAACTAGTGCTGGTCCACCCTCCCCCCTTTCAGTCTTCTTATATCTTTACCCATCCCCCACCTCCCTATGTAGGTATTCTCTGATCCAGTGAGACTGTCTTCTTTGTTGATCCATGAACAAGATACTCCATCTCTTGGTCACAGGGTATTTTCTCTGACTGTTCCCCTTGCCTGAAATGTACTACCTCCTCATCTTTACCCCCTAGCTTCCCTGGATTCCTTCAACCCTCAGCTAAACTCACATTTTCTACAGGAAGTTTTCTCAATTCCTCTTAATTCTAGTGTCTTCCCTCTATTGATTATTTTCCACTTCATCCTGTGTTTCACACACACACACACACACACACACACACACACACACACACACACACAAACACACACACACACTCCTACCCACCATTTGATTGTGAGCTTCTCCAGAGCAGAAATTGTTTTTTGCTTTTGTATTCCTAGTATTGAGAATAATATCTGGGGGGCAGCTAGGTGGCGCAGTGGATAGAGCACCAGCCCTGAAGTCAGGAGGACCTGAGTTCAAATCTATTCTCAGACAGGTAACAGCTGTGTGACCCTGGGCAAGTCACTTAACCCCAATTGCCTCAGCAAAAAAAAAAAAAAAAGAGAGAGAGAGAATAATATCTGGCATATGGAAGGCTCTTTTTTTTCCTGTAGCAGGTAGGGTTTTTTCCATTTATTTTATTTTTAATTTATGGAATAAAGCAAGCACTTTCATAATATAATAAAAATATGACTATACATAAAACTGTAAATTTATTATGTACACTTGGCATTCCTTTTAAATATATAATAAAGTTATCATGAAAGTTTCTCCTCTTCCCACCTATTGGCTACCATTAGATACAAATAGGGGTATATACATATATATACATATACATATATCCACATATAAATATGTAAATCATACTATCCAAACTTCTATTTATCACTTCTTTCTCTGTATGTAGTCTTTCTTCATATGCTTTTTACAGTTAAATTGGATATTTATAATAGTCAAAGTTATTTACTCTCTCAATGTTGTTCTTAAAACAATATTGTTACTATATATAATGTTCTCTTGGATCTGCTCATTTTGCTCTTCATTATTTAGTGAAAATCTTTCCATGTTTTTCTAAGATCATTGAATTCCTGGGAGGCTCTTAATAAATGCTTATTGACTGACTGAATTTCTCTGAGCCTTGGGTTTCTTCAACTGCAAAATCAGGACAATAATGGTGAGACAAATGTCGGTTAATGTTCTTAAGGGGCAGCAGGGTGGTGGTAAGGATAGAGCACCAAGTCTAGAGGACCTGAGTTAAAATTTGGCCTCAGGCACTTGACACTTAGTAGCTGTGTGACCCTGTGCAAGTCACTTAAACTTAATTGCCTAATCAAAAAAAAGTCCAAAATCAAAGTCACCAAAGACATTTCAGTTACAATGTACTTACTTGTTACAGCTAAGAAATCAATGTTCTTCTTTGCTTTTCTGCACAATCTAAATTATGGGATCACAGCCTATTTGGACCTTTCCATTTTTGTGTGTGTGCCAAGAATTTCAAGTGGATAGAAGGGAAGGATGATATTTGTGATAGGAATAAAGTAATTTTTTTAAAAACTACTATTACTGATTGCTTTTCTTATTTCTCTGAACATGTAGGAAAAGTGAACACTTAATCAATTACAGGACCTTAAGAGAACTCTGTGTACAGACATTCCCAGTAATA
This sequence comes from Myrmecobius fasciatus, assembly GCA_023553655.1. Lineage (NCBI taxonomy): Eukaryota > Metazoa > Chordata > Mammalia > Dasyuromorphia > Myrmecobiidae > Myrmecobius > Myrmecobius fasciatus. The sequence continues at coordinate 102,719 of JAJPUD010003637.1, read as the reverse complement.
AGTATTACCAGTTGTTCCCTGGAAGTGTGCATTCTGAGACATGTCCAGAAAGAACTCTATAGTTAGAAGCAAACCTATATATAATATATAACATTTTATATACACAGCTAATAAATTTGCTGCCTGGAAATGATTCATGCTCTTATTGTATCAGAACTCTTCCCTTCCTGGAATATTACAAGCCAATCAGGAAGAAAGAAAGAGGATCACCCAGCAATAGAGTGAAAATGCTATTTTTATTAGAAATGTAGTGGAATAAATAAAGATTAGTTATACTAATATACAGAGGAAGTCATATGAATTTAAAGGTAAATATTGCATAAAACTGTAACCATTTGCATAGAAGGTAATATCAAAGCTAAAGATATTTCATGAATAGGACCTCTGAATTTGAGTCCAGAGGTCTGTTTTCCAATCCTGACTCATAGTTTATTACATTTGTTACCTTAGTAAAGTGATTTAACTTGTTTAGGTCTTGGTTTCCTTATCTATAAAATAAAAGGTTTGAATTAGATGATGGTTCTATATTTCCCTAAGTCTAATGATCCCTCTGACCAGAAGTAAGATTTGTGTTCAAATTTAGCTCTGCTTCTTACTGACTGTGATTCACAAGCAAATCAATGGATGTAAAGTGCTCTCTCTCTCTCTTTCTCTCTCTCTCTCTCTCTCTCTCTCTCTCTCTCTCTCTCTCTCTCTATATATATATATATATATATATATATATAATTTTAGAGGAAGCAAATATTTTCATGTCTTTAATAATAATATTACTACACACATATATATATATCATGTATGTAACACTATGTGTTGGGCACACTTTACAAATATTGTCTCCTGTGTAATCCTCACAACAACGCTGGGAGGTGAGTGCAATTATTATTCCTATTTTACCTGGGGAGGAAACTGGGGTAAAGAGTAAATAATTTGCTCTTCACACAGCTAGTAAGTGTCTGAGGCCTGGATTTTGAACTCATCTTCCTGAGCTGGGCAAAGCACTCCATTGAACAAATTTTTTAACGGGATTTTCCCTAGCCTAAAAAAAGTTTGATTCACCTGGAACATGAAGTCATTAAAGGGTCAAACTTGAAAGTGTAAAATAATCCTTGTTGCTACCAGTAAATCTCCTTAATTCTTCACTCACCTACCCCATCCCCCTATCCAAATACAGTTTGAAGAGAAAGTTCTGGGAAGGGTGAAGTTAGCTTAGTCATGGGGAAGAAACCCCTGGTAATTACCCTAGAAGTTTGGAAAGCTGGAAAAGGGGGGTTGGATAATTTTTTTTTTTCATCTAACTCCTGCGAAAGCAATTTTCTTGTCTCAAGGCAAAAGAACGATTATTCGGGACGTGTCCAAGGGAGGAACCCTAAAAGCTAAAAAATAAAATAAAATAAATAAAATAAACTATCACCACTACTACCACTACAGCAGAAAACTCTGGAAGAGCTCGGAGGGGAGCTTAGTCATCTATTGCTGGGCCATTCCAGGTCTGGTTGTTCACGGAAAATGCGGTCTCTTAATTCCAGCTCTTCCTTTAGACATCTTCTCTGTTCCTGAGCTTCCTCCTTCACATTTTTCTCTATTGCTCCTTGCTACTCCCACTCCTATTACTGTCTTTACATCTCTCTATCTCGTTCTTCCTGGTTCCTCACTTTTCTTTGGTCCCCGTTACTGCTCTCTATCCCTGCCTGTCTCCTATTTCCGTAAGTGTGTGTGTGTGTGTGTGTGTGTGTGTGTGTGTGTATCTGCCTTTCTCCTCCCCTTTCCCACAGAGATAGGTTTTTAATATTGATTTACAGAAGCAATTAAAGTCAGAAGAATTCATTACTAACCCTGTACTTTCCCCCACCCCTACGACATTGCTCATGGAAGAAATGAGTGTAATTTGGGAAAATGCCGTAGCCAGCGGATATGAGCTGTACAATACTGGATTTTTTTTTCCACCTTTAATTTGTTCATTTTTAATTCATGAAGGGATCCATAATATTTCGCAAATTAATCTTAATCCCCTCCATATCCACCCCAGCAGTCGGTTTTAGGGGCACCGCTAGCGCACCCAAGGGTGACCTCAGCGACTCAGGGCTAAGACTTGAGCGGCGGCTAGGGCTGGGAGCTGGATGCTTCGGCTCGGGACAGCCTTTTAACCTAGTCTCTTGGTCCCTCTCTCCCCACGCCGTGCTCACCCTCAGCCTCTGCGCCTCCTTCTTGGTCTGTCTCCTGTTGTGCCGGTATTACTGCAGGTCTGGTTCCTTACTTCCAGGAACAACTGTTTGCTTTTCCCATGTCTCTGTTTTCTTGTCTGTATTTACGGCCATTCGCTTCCTGATTTGTCTCTTTCTTCTATCTCCTGTTCTCTTTCCTCTGCTAGCTCTTTCTTTCCCTTTTCTCTCTGACCTCCTCTTCCAGCACCCTCCCCCCCTTTCCCCAGCTGGATCGCCCTGATCTGTTTCTTGTCTGCTCTGTCTTCTCGGGCGGGGGATATTCCTATCGCCACCCATCCAGCGATCTCTGCACTTCTCCCCTCAGCTCCTGCTTCTCCGGGCGTATCTTGCCGCCTGGTTTTATCTCAGGCCGACACAGGGCAGGGGACTGCACCCCTCTATTTCTGCAGGGGCCCTTCAGCGCGGTGTCTGTATGTGTGTGTGTTGCATGTGTGCGCGCACCAGCATCCAGACTTCGGTCCAGATGCGGGTGTCCGCCTGGCCCCTAGCCCTCCCACCTTAGCTCCTCCCGTGGTGTTGTGTACGTGTGTATGTGTGCACGAGTATGTGCCTGTGTGTCTGTGAGTGTGTGCTTGCGTCCCCAGCTGAGGAGCCAGACTCGAGGTGTTTAGCTCGTTCCCTCCCATCCACGTGGCTCCGGGAGTGCTATATTAGGTTCGCAGGAAGCCAGCCCAGGGAGAAAGCCAAGCCGGGGGGTCGGGGGGGTGGTGGGGGAGCGAAGCCCGGCGGACGCTGAGGCGGGCGGAGGGGAAGGAGGAAGAGGAGGTCTTAGCGTGCCTGTTACACACGAGTGGCGAGCTCTCACTCAGTCTCTCTCACTCTTCTCTCTTAAGGCTCACCACTAGCCTGAGGGAGCCGACTCCTCCCCTCCTTGCTCCTCCCCCCTTTTCCACCCCCCACCCACTCCGTACCCCCCCACAACCACAGAAACCTTCTTCCCTCTCCCACTTATAACCCAGGGAAGGTGTTCCGGAGACCGCTCCCACCCCCTGCCCCAGCCCCGCCCTCGCCCCCGCCCCTAGGCTCCCCAGGCTCCTGCTCGCTCCTGCTCCCCCACTATGCCTGACAGTTTCGACACTTGGCAAAGACAAAGAGCGAGAGACCAGGGGGAGGAGAAAGAGGAGGGAGAGATGGAAGGGGTTATGTGAAATACGAGTGCCCAGGACCTCACTCCCCTCTCTCCAGTTTAAAGCCTCCCCAACCCCTGCCCCCGGCATCCACACACCCATTCACCCACCCACTGGACCAGTCCACGAAACTCTCCACGCCTGCGGCCACGGTGAGTATTGGCGCTGGGTTGGTGCTGCCTGCGTCTAGAAGAGAGACGTACTGGGTTCCACGGCGTCGCTGGGGGGCAAGAGGGGGGGCAGTTGGGGAAGACTTAAGGAAGAGGGAAGACAGGAGTCAAGGAACTCCCTCCTCGTATGCAGTTGAGAGCTCCTGATGGCCCCGCAGTGTTTCCTTCTCTGGGACAAGCTTCTGCTCGCCCCAAAGCTGGGACATTGGGACGCTGGGAATTCTAAGAGAGACCAGGGGAAATAGAAAGATGGCATGGGTGCCGAGGGGCACAGAGAGGCATGAGGAAGTGGGGAACCGGTGTAGTTAAGTCACGCGGAACTAACTGTGAGGAGAGAGAGAGAGAGAGAGAGAGAGAGAGAGAGAGAGAGAGAGAGAGAGAGAGAGAGAGAGAGAGAGAGAGAGAGAGAGAGAGAGAGAAAGAGAGAGAAAAGAAGAGAAGAGAAGAGAAGAGAAGAGAAGAGAAGAGAAGAGAAGAGAAGAGAAGAGAAGAGAAGAGAAGAGAAGAGAAGAGAAGAGAAGAGAAGAGAAGAGAACTCCTAACAAATAGAACTGGGGGAGCTGGACAGTGGAAGGGGCTCAGAAATTGGCATTGGGCTGGGATCACAGAGGGAGGCAGAGAACGAACTACCGATATCATTGTCTTTAACCTCAAACTCTGCCCCTTCTTGAAATCGATCCCTGAGAGAGCAAGAAAGCAGTGTCTTCTTTCTGGGGGATGTGAGTGGGAGAGTGAAGGCGGGGGGTGGAAAACCCTGTAACCCAGAGCACTGAGGATTCTAGACCTTGGAGCCCTTGGGACAGGATGCGGTAGCACGGATAGAGAGATGTGGGACTGGAGAGACAAGCAGAGAAAGCAGGAAAGTCTGGGCTAATTCTACAAAAAACAAAAACGAACAAACCAAAAACCTCTTCGAGGAAGCAGAGTGAAAGCTCCCGGCTCGGTTCCCGTTCCGGTTGGGACAGTACTGATAAATTCGGCACTGCTGGAAGTGGGGGAATGAGACAAACTGGCTAAAGAGAAAGAGGGAAGGTCTTCGTTCTTGGGACTCCCAAAAATCGGGTGCGGAGCGTGGGATCTGTAGGTGTCCTGACCTTGGAAGGGAAAGAAGCAGAGGGAAAGTAGGACAGGGGCTTTGCCCTAAGCAGTTGCAGCACACAAATTAAGGCTCTCTGGTTCTGCTTAATCTAAAACAATATCGTCTACCCCATCTCTATTAGGCGAAAGCGACTGCTCAGAAAAGTCAGGAAGCTTAATAATTTAGCAACTTTCTCCGTCCTTTCTTTTTATCTCTCTTTTTCCCTCCCTCTCAACTCCTTACACCCCTCTTTTCTCTTTTTCACTGGAGTTTGATTTTTTGGGGGGACAGAGTAGCGGATGCTTAACTCTTGACTACCAATGGGGGCCAATAGGTGTGAAAACTGAGTTTAAGAGCGCCCAACTGTGGCGCAACTTTTAGAGACTGACTTCCCTAACCTGACAAGACTGAAGGGGCTAGGATGTTGAAATTCCCTGCCAGGAGAAGCGCGCGGGGGGAGGGGGGGAAGGCTGGAAATTTGAGAGTTTGGATCTACTCATCCCTTGCGGGAAAAACTATTGGACTCCTAAATCCTCATTTCATCTTTGCTCTTTTCTGGCCCTCTGCTCAAACAACTAATCACCATATCTAAGAAAGGAAGGAAAGAAGCAAAAGAGAGAGAGAGAGGAAAGAAGGAAGAAAGAAAGAAGAAAAAAGAAAGGATGGAAGGAAGGAGAGAGACAGAGGAAGGAAGGAAGGAGGGAGGGAGGCAAGGAGAGAGAGAGGGAAAAAGAGAAGAGGGGAAAAAAAGAAAGAAAAATAATTTCTAACGTTAATGCCTACGTTAGGAAACTGTGTGACTGTGTTAGGAACTGTGTGTAAACAGCAGTGTTGGAGATGTAGAAAGGTGCTTGGGGTATTTGGTTATCTGCCTGCTGGATCACTTAGCTCTGTATTTGGTTAGCCAGATGTACATTTAAACCAATTTTATTCCACCTAGTTCTAGGTTCAAGTCCCAGCTGAGATGACCTTGAACAAATCACTGTCTCTAAATCTTACTTTTCTCATCAGTAAAGGAAAAGGGTGAAACTACATCACTTTTAAAGTGCCTTTCACTCTTAAGTCTGTTATCCTTCTGGATTGCATGTTCTCTTTAATCTATTAGTTAATAGATAACTAATGCTATTTACCTCTAAAATGGTTTTGAGGAAAGTTTTTTGTTAACATTACAATGCTAATTACTCTTCATTGACTTTGGTAGGAATGGAACTTTTTTTTAGGGTTTTTTTTGGGGGGAGGGAGGAATAGAGTATGGATTTTGGAAAACAAAGAAACACCACATGAGTTTCTCCAAAGAGGTCAGTAGTATTCCTAGTTGAGAACTCTTCTGTTTTGACAGTGAGAAAAGTGAAACCTTAGGAGGTGAGAAGTGACTTACTTGCCCAAGGTCACATTTGTATTAATTAATCTCCTGGGATTTTAGATAATTAGGTTATATCAGACCAGTTTTCCTAGTGACTCTTTACTTCTCTGGACTCTAGCTCCCAGATTTCCCCTTTCTGGAGGGACTAGTGTCTTTTCTCTACCGGTAGGATAGTCCAAGCTCATTAGCACACTTAGTTCACTGGAGTATTAATCCAAGATAGTTCTAACCTTTAGATTCCTGTAGAACTCCTTCCTTCTTCAGATCTATGAGGATATAGGAAAAGGCATTTGTGATTCCCTAGGTATCCCTGGACTGAGGTATGGAGAAGAAATTGAAGATTGAGGAAATGCAGAAATGTCTGAATAGAGGACTGTTGGGAGTGAGGATGTCTGGATGGAGAACTGATATGAGGGAGAGTGTTTATTCTGTATCTGAGCCTTGACTAAAGGAATCACTGGGTTTTTGTATCCTTTGAATTGTACCTCTACTCCACTGAACTCAGCTTTGACCCTTCAGTTTATGTTTTCTGAAGTAGCTGTCTTATCTTATCACATCTCAAGAAGTAACTGTTTTATAAGCTAGGGAAGGAGGAAAGAATGTTCTCAGTTTGACTAAAGCAGATCACCCCTCTGGGGTTCTTCTGGAACCTGTCTTTGATTTTCCTGTGTTTATTGGCTGGAAGGGGGAACAACATTCCCAAGTTTGTAAGAGCTGGGACTACAGTAGTATGAAAGAGGGCAGGAATTCTGGAGTGAGTTTAGAGAGAAACTTGGGACAGTTTCCTAACTTCTTGGAGTAGAATAACTGAAATTATGTAGTCCAATCCCTCCACTTTGAGGCAGGACCAAGGCTAACAGATTAGGACCTAGCAATTCTGGGGTGATGGGGTGTGCTTTGGCTGGGGTATAACTTTGCTGAAAAAAACTCAAGCCCAAATCATAGCAAACCCCAAGCATGTTTCTTCCAATATTTACTCTTAGTTTGAGAGCCTGATCTCCCTTTTTCCCTTAAACTTGATGACCTTAACCGTTTTCCTACAGTTGAAATAAACAGAAAACAACTAAAAGGTATAGAAAGGAGTTTCATCAAAGGGGTACTATAAATCAGGAGGACACAATATAAACTATCCTTTGCTGTAGATTTTTTTCCCTTCCTTCTTTTGGATCTACCAATGAAAATGAAGTTTTTGTTAATAACTGTGGTATTGACAGTGTTAATATTTGAGACTGGCGCTACTGCTCTTTACTATGAAACCAAATTGTTCATCTCTCACTCAGCTTTTTCTTTAGCCCAGAAGAGTTTCAAAGACTTTACCCAAGATAGTAGCAGTAGTCTGCCCCCTTTTGGGTATGAAGAGATCTAACAAAGACTCTTTAAGTTTTGAGAGTTTTAGCCAGGCTCAGTGCTGAGCTCCAGGATTTTGGGAATTTTCCAGGTATACATTGTTTCAGTTACACACACACACACACACACACACACACACACACACACACACACACA
>JAJPUD010003637.1:75545-95246 GCA_023553655.1 Myrmecobius fasciatus | reverse complement strand
ACACACACACACACACACACACACACACACACACACACACACACACAGAGTTCAGATCCCAATTCAGCTACTTAATACATATGTGATCTCAGGCAAGCTATTTCAAATGTCTGGGAATACTTTCTTCAGTAAAATAAAGATTTTAGACTATATAATTTCTAAGGTGCTTTCAAGCTCTGTATTCTGTGACCCCCTTTTTTATTTTAGAAAATGGTATGGCAAAACAGTGGACTTAGGATATTTAGGTTCGATTCCTAGGTCGCCACTGACTAACCATGTGATGGAGTAGAATTCAAGGGTTCTTAACCTGGAGTCCATGAACTTTAAAAGATATTTTGATAATTATATTTCAATGTAATTGATTTTCTTTCTAATTTTTGTATTTTATTTTATGCACTTAAAAACATGATTCTGAGAAGGGGTTATCAGCTTCACTATACAACCCAAGGGGTTCAAGACAAGGTTAAGAACTCCTGAGGAAGGTGATCTAAAAATTCTTCCCAGCTTTAACAACCTGTTAATCTATAATAATTTAGTGAGGAATATAACAAGGCATATATAAATCTCTCTCATATATCAATCTGCAGGATAATGTACAGCTCTGCTTGAATGACTACATTACAGGATTAGTAAATGAAGGAGGTATCTAGAGGAGTGCCCCTATGCTCTGCCCTAGGCCTTGTGCTTTTCCTTCCTTCTTCCCTTCCCTCCCTCCTTCCCTCTCTCCCTTTCTTCTTCCTTCCTTCCTTTCCTCCCTTCTTTCCTTCCTTTCTTCCTCCCTTCCTCCCTCTCTTCCTCCCTTCCTTCCTCTCTTCCTTCCTCCCTTCCTTTCTTCCTCCTTTCCTTCCTTCCTCTCTCTCTTCTCCTTCACTCCCTCCCTTTCTTCTTTTCCTGCTTCCCTCCCTCCCTCTCTTCCTTTCTTCCTTCATTTCTTTCTCAGGAATATATATATATATACATATATGAAGTCTATTGATTAGTTGTGAAAACTTAAGTCTCATTTCTGATACATGCTAGATGTAGATAGATTACTTAACCTTTGAGGGTTCCAGATAAATTTCTAAATTTGTAAGTCCATTTCTTCTCTTCTTGTAGATAATCTCTAAGATCTTCTTCAGTGCTAAAAGTCTATTATTTTATTTAATATTTGCCTTTCCTCAAGGGATTTAACCCTTACCCCACAAAACTACACTACAAAACTAGTCACCAGGAATATAAAATAATAAAATTAATCAGGATCCTCAAATCCATTACATAAGCAATCTTTCCTGCTTCATGATTCTCATAGCACTTTGTACCTTTCTAATGTGCTTGTTGTGTTTTATTATGTGGTTATTTCCTTGAGTATATGTGGCCCAATTATTGATATTTTATCACTCTTATTGCATCTAGAATGGTCCCTTACACAAAGCAGTACTTTTTTTTTCTCCAAGATAATAATTCTATTTTTTTTCAAAATTCTTAACAAAGATTAACAGGAAAATTTCAACACCCCAAAAGAAAAAATAATAATAAAAAAGATTACATATGAAACCATGAATCTCTGTTATCTGTATAACTTGTCTTTTTTTTCTCTTAAGCATATAATAATTTCAACATGTTAGCTCCAAAGCAGTCCTGTTTGTCTGTTTCTTTCTCTGGACTTCATTATATTCTATTTTATGCATTTGAAAAAATGTTTCCTTAGTATTCTTAATTTCTTTACCCATCTATCCCCCTTTTTGTTGATTCACTGACACTAGTTTTACCCTGTTTTTGTTTTATTTTTACTCCCAAACAAAAAGTCCTTCTTTGTAGCAAATAAGCATAGTCAAACAAAACAAGTCAAGTCTCTGAATGAATGTTTCAGTCTGCACTTCTCTGCCAAGAGGTAGAAAGCATGATTCATTCAGCATCAGTTTTCTGAAATTTTTGTTGGCCTTTGTTGATGAAAATTCTTAAGCCTTTCAAAGTTGTTTTCCTTTACAGTGTTGTACTTGTTTTATAAATTGTTCTACTGGTTGTGCTTGCTTTGTTTTGTATCAGTTCATACAACTTTTCCTAGCATTCTCTCAATTTGGCATTTCCTATGGTTGAACACTATTCCATTTCATTCATAAGCCGTAACGTATTCAATGATTTTCTAACTATTGCTGTACCCTCTTAGTTTCTAGTTCATGCTTTTGTATATATGGGACCTTTCCATCTTTCTATGCACTGTTGGGATATAAGCATAACAGTAATATTACTGAGTCAAGTGATTTGCAATTTATTGCTTTGAGGGCATTTTTCCAAATTGTTTTCCAGAATTACTGGATACTTCCACCAACCATATGTTAATGTTCCTGTGACCTCCAACAACTGTTATTTTCCGTTTTAGTCATCTTTGCCAATCTGATGCATACAAGATAGCCTGGTAGTATGCTCTTTATAAAGGTGTGTTGGAAGCTGTTGGATCAATAATAAATTCTCCCTTTGTTAGTGTGGGCCACACTTTCCTTTGTAAGGCTGGAAATGTCTGTTCCAAGATGAAGATTACAGTCTTGTTAGATTTAGGGAAAAGTCACAGTAATCACAGTAGTAATCTCACACCCTGGGCAATTTTCTTTTAGCGTTAAGACCCTAAGAAATTTTTCTTGATGGTGTGAGAAGCAGCTTTTGTTGTTGCTGTTGTTCAGTTTTTTCAGTCATGTTCACACAGGGTTTTCTTGGCACAGGTACTAGAGTGGCTGCAGCTCATTTTACAGATGAAAAACTGAGGCAAATAAAGTTAAGGAACTTGCCTGGGATCACACAGCTGTGAGTCTGTGAGAACTCAGGAAGATGAGTCTTTCTGATTCCAAGTTCAGTGCTCTATACACTGAATCACCCAGAGAAACAGCTAATAAAATAAAAAGATTGCTGAACCTGAGACCATAAAATCTGGGTTCAAATCCAGGGCAAATCACATCATCTTCAATTTCTGTAAAATGAGGATTAATAATTCTTGTACCACCTATATTACAGAGTGGCTATAAGGAAAGTGATATATACATATATCTGCACCTATAGAGACATATATATATATATATACACATATATATTTATATAAATTATATATGTTTATATTTACATATATTCAAGCATTTTTTGTTCAGTCATTTTTCAGTTCTGTCCAACTCCTCATGGCCCCTTTTAGGGTTTTCTTAGCAAAGATACGGGAATGGTTTGCTGTTTCCTGGTTCAGCTCATTATACAGATAAGGAAACTGTAGCAAACATGTAAACAGGGTTTCACAGCTAGTATCTGAGGCACTTTACTGAATTACTTAACGGCTTATATAGAACTTACTGTGTGCCAGGCACTGTGCTAAGAATTACAAATTTTATCTCATTTGATCCTTACAACCCTAGGAGGTAGGTGCTATTATTATCCCAATGTTATAGTAGAGAAAACTGAGGAAGACAAGTTAAGTGACTTGTCTAGATCATATAGCTAGTAAGCATCTGAAGCAGGATTTGAACTCCTGGTGCTCTAATCTCTGTACCATCTAGCTGTTTCCTGTCTTCCCCCCAAAATTGTCTCTGCTATGAAAGAGTTTACATTGTTTTGGGTGCTAGAAAATGTGACGAAATAAGCAAAAATTAAAAAAAAATTTAGGGGGAAATATTGCAAAACCATTTCAAACAGGAAAGAATATACTGGGGTGGGGGGAGTAGGAAGAGATTAGGAAAACCCCAGAAGGTAGCCCTTGAATTGTACTCTGAAGGAAGAAAAAGATTCTAGAGCTAAGATGGATATGCATTCCAAGCAAAGTTAGGGAGGTAGGTTTAATAGAATGTAATGTATGGAGAACATGCTGGGAAATAAAACTGGAAAGATAGATTCCTTTACTCAATGCTCTTGTCACTATACCAAGAGTTCTCAAAAATCACCAATGTCAAATGGGCAAATATCCGTTGGAAAACAAAATTCTTAAAGCATATAATTATTTATTGTTCAGATTCTGAGACATCAAAAACTTCATACTGGAGGTGTAAAGTTGCTTTCTTAATGCATACCTATATCAGAGAAATTAACATAGAAAAGCTAACTAGATTGTCCTAGGAGTCTATTCCCTTATGTATGATAATAAGAACTAAGTTTTAGAACTAGAGGGGACCTTAGAGGTAATCTATCAATTTAACCTCATTTTTTCAGATGGAGAAACTGAGGTCCAGAGAAGAGAAAGGCTGATTAAGAGGGCTTCTGAATTCGAGGTCCCGAGTTTAGATCTCATAATGAAAAATGCTATCTATTTAACTTCAGAGAGAGAACTATTGAACTCTAAGTGCAGATGAAGCATAATTTTTATTGTATTTTTCTTGCTTTTTTGCAACATGGTTAATATGGAAATCTATTTTGCATGATTTCACATGTATAATTGATATGCTACTTGTGTTCTCAATAGGTAGGGAGGCTGGAAGGAGTGAGAGAATTTAGAAATTAAAGTTATTAAAAAATGTTAAAAACAAATAATAGATTTTAAAAATTCTGTGTACAAGACCCCTTTCTTAAACTATCAATTATAGAAACAAAAGGTAGAAGAATTTATTCAATGAAAGTCCCTAGACAGATGAAGTCATAGATCTGGTCAAATCTCTCTGTCTATCTGTCTCTCCATCTATTTATAGACATATACATATAAATATTGACAAACAGATATTAAGGCTATACACATGTTTCTCTAGCTATTAAATTTCTATCTTATCAGAGAGAATCTCATTTAAAATGACAAGATAGTGCTTTGGAAAGAGCAGTAGTAGTCTCTTGAATCAAAACAGTGGGGTCTCAGTCCTGGTTGTGTAAGATTTTGAGCAAATCCTTTTCCTACTCTGGACCTTCCTCTGAGGTAGTTGGAAAACATCTCTGAAGTTTCTCTAGGATCCACAGTGTATGATTTTAATTTCCAGTGTTTTTGGAAGGAAGAAAAAGCAGATAAAAACACTGATTAGAAATTTACTATCCCAAATCAAGCTCAAGGCTGCTTAAATATAGTCAATTCAAATACATATTCAACCACAAGACCACAGTTGCTCAAAGTTACCTTTATACATATTTACTTAGAAGGAAGCATTTTAGTAGAACAAAGAATTCTGACTGCTGATATACCAGATACAATAGAATGGTGCCAAAGAATCATTTTTATCTGGAGTGCATGAAACAGCTTTACATTAAAGACTGAGTCTGTCTAATTAGACATTTACCTTCGGGAGAATTCAAACATATTTAAAAACAACAACAAAACAGGTTTTCCTTTATTCAAAAGACTGGACCAAAGGAAAAAAGCCTGCTTTTGAATGCATAACAATAAAAGCGTCTGTCCTGTAGATTGTTATTAAATTTTTGAGCTAGAAGAAACATCCAGGGTAACATAGTATAACTCATCTGTTGTACTAATTAACCAATTGGTTCATTCATTCAACAAGCATTTATGTGCTAGGGATTGCTCTGGCTTTCAAATCACTTCTATGACATCTTCAACAAATGGTTATCCAACCTCTTCTTGAAGATCTTCAATGCTAAGTACTTGCCAGCTTCTTGAAACAGCATTTATGGAGATGATTATCCAATCAGTTTGTCTAGCCTTAACCTCCCTCCTGATTCTCCAGCCTCACTTCTCCAAATGCCTACTGGACAGATTGAGCTGGACCTCTCCCAGACATCTTAAACTGAACTTTCTGGAACTTTCATCCTCCTTATATCCACTTTCTGGCTTCCCTGAGTTCTTTCATGCTTCAGCTGAAGTCCTTCTTTCTGGTAGAAGCCTTTCTTAATTGTAGAGCCCTCCCTCTGAGACTACCTATCTATGTCTTAGTTGTATAGAGTTGTTTGCATGTTGTCTTACCCCAGAGGCCATGAGCTCCTTGAAAGCAAGACCTATTTTCTACCTTTCTTGGTGTCCCAGAATTTAATACACTGTTTGCTTGGCACAATACTTAGTCATTTCTTTGTTGACCTCCTGTTTCTCTTTTATATGGTCCTAATGATAGATATTTAATAATAAACTACGTCTGTGTTGGTTTTCACAGATGAGAAAACTGAGGCTTAAAGATTAAGTGACTTGTCCAGTGTTGCCAGCCAATGAGTCTCAAATTCTGCTCAATTTAAGTTCACCATACTTATTTAAGTTCTACAGACTAAGTTACAGATTTTGGTTATGTTGATTTGAATTTTGGCTTTCAGGATGGGAGATTTCAGTTCAATTTAAGGACAAAGTTATCAAAAGGAAAGTTATAGGCTTCCTAAGGAAAGGTTAGATGTATCTCATCTACACACACACACACACACACACACACTCACAAACACACACATCAAGACACTTCTAAAGCAGCCAACAGGAGCTACTTCAGTCAGTCTCCAGAAAAGGAAGTAATCCCTACAGTCTGATGATTAAGCATGGCTTTAGATCATGCAGATACAACTCAAAGTGGGGTGGTGGAGTACATTGATGTCATATTCAGGATGAAAATAAATTCTTCCAAAGAAGAAGCTTCCAAAGTGAAGCTGAAGCAGGTGCTGTGAAGGAGCACTTGGAGCTTGGCCAGCCATAGAAAATGCCAAGGTCATCCACAGCATCCTGGACCGTTCTCAGTCATCCTGACATGTGTCTTACCACTAGACTTCAGTAACTCTGGCAGAAAGGTTGAGGCTGATAACTTTGTGCAATTTTGTCTCACTTATATCCAATTTAGGAGCAAGTTATCACTCTTGTGATATCATTAATTCTCTTTTTTTAAAAAAAATATTTTTCCCAAGTTATATGTAAAAAAAACACTTTTTTGTTATACATGATTGTGAATGTAGATCAACAATATTATTTTCACCTTTTTTTCCTCTCATAGGTTTTCCCTTTTTTCTGATTTCTCTCCCCTAACATAATACAATATGGAAATACGAAAAAATACCATTGTATAACAAAAAAGTTTTTATATGTAACTGGGAAAAATAAAAGTAACAATAATAAAAAACAAAAATAAGAAGAGAAAGTGTAAGCTGAACTCTGTTAAAAACAAGAGAAAGACTAGGCAAATCACTTCCTTTCAATGAGCCTTCCTCAGTTTCCTCATTTGTAAAATGGAGGTTTGGAGGATCATACAATACTAAACTAACTTAAATTACTACTAATGTCCCAGTTCTAACATTATTACCATTCCGATAAAATAAAAGCAGTAACAATAGCAAACACTTATAGAGCCTTTTAAAGTTTGTAAAGCCCTTTACAAATAGTGTCTCCTTTGATCCTCACAACTACCCTCAGAGGTAGGTGCTATTATTGTTTCCACTTTACAATTGACAATACTGAGACAAACAAATTAAATGACATTCCTGGGGTCACCTAACTAGTAAGTATATGTGGCTACATTTGAACTCAGGTCTTTCTGATTGCAGATCCAGCTCTCTACTGTGCCACTGAAGATTATATACTATTCATTTCATTTGCATTTTTATTAAGAGTTTACTCTGTGCACAAAGTAGCAGTTTTGGTCCTAAAGAGACAAAGAATAAACAAAAATTGATTTTTGCTGTTCCATGTTTTCTTTTAAAATGCTGTTAATTCTACCACCTGGTGGAGAATTGGATGCATGAGAACTTTTGCTTAGGAAACATTTCAGGAGCAATAATGAGAATAACTTGTCTTTGTGGAAAATATTTCCAGTTATTACTAAAGCATAATTTTATGTTTCAAAATCCAACCCTCAAAGGAAAAGAAATCACTATGTGATAGAAACTCTATATATTCTAACATCCCTTTGCTAGCTTAAATTAATCCTTATGTAAGTTATCATATAAATTAAGCCAAACATGTGATCTTTACCAGCCAGCAACTTAGTGTGCCATACATTTGGATATAAATTAGAAAATCCATCAGCTTCAGTTGGTATATAGTCTGAAGATTTAGTTGCCTGTGAATGGAATTTAGGGCCTTTTGGCTATAGTTTTCACCTTCCTCTATATAATTGCTATTGCATTCTTCTAGACAGTGTCAGAACCCAGGGCTAACGACTTCATGCAGTGTTCACTGTAATTGGTTGATTGAGGAGAAAGGGATAGCAATTTCATGTCTATACAGGGTAGAATCAGAAGGAGTTTATAGAATCCCAGTCAGAAGGGACTCTTGGAGTCCTTGGAGGCAGAATGATTTCAAGTAATTATTCTAGAGAGATCCTAACATATATTAAAATGTTCCTACCTTTTTCCTCCTCTCCTCTTCTCTACTTCTCCCTCCACTTTCTTCTAT
The DNA here is from genome assembly GCA_023553655.1 of Myrmecobius fasciatus. Lineage (NCBI taxonomy): Eukaryota > Metazoa > Chordata > Mammalia > Dasyuromorphia > Myrmecobiidae > Myrmecobius > Myrmecobius fasciatus. The sequence continues at coordinate 87,007 of JAJPUD010003637.1, read as the reverse complement.
TCTCATTCCCACTTTCTCATCAAAGGATCAGATAATTTGACTTAGGACATGCAAAATGCTTTTACAAATAAATAGAGAAATAGAGAAGAATATTCTACTACAAGATTTATTTTAAAAGTAACTTGGTACTGAAATTTCTCAAGATTATTGATGAGTATCTTTAAAAAAAAATTCTACAGTGAATAAAGGCACATCTATGTTAATCCAAATCTCAAATTCCACTGTCTGGGTGTATTCTCTGCCTCTGTTAAGGGCAGGGAAGGTAATAGAGTTACAGAATGACCCCTAAAACCTGTTCCTATTCTATTATTCTGAACATCAATGGTACAAAAATTCTATATTATACAATAAATTATCAGATGCTATTTTCATTTATTCTGAAAGAAGTGACTGATTAACAAAAAACACTGCTGCATTGTTACAAATCCAGTGATACTTAGTAGATAAAATGATGAATGAGCAAGAGGTAGTAAAAAGTTCATAAGTGCCTTCTGAATCATCAAATAGAAAAATATGCTTAGAATTTTTCCAGGGCTTAAGCACATATTATTGTATTTCTAGTTTCTGATAGTAATTTGGATATGGAATGCATAGTAACTTTCTCATGATCTGAATCCCATTTCCCCCTATCAAACTGGATAACAAACAAGTTGCTATGTCAAGTCAATAAACATTTATTAAGGGGGGGCGGAGCCAAGATGGCAAACTGCAGACAGCTTTCTCTGTGAACTCCTTTGGGACCTTCCCTCAAACCCAGACAAAGTGAGCCTTCGAACTGGTTTGTGAGTGAAGGCTCCGCCAAACATTTGGACTACAACGCACTTCTATCAAAAATCTACCTTGAAAGAACTCCTGAGAAGGTTAGCCTCAGGGGAAATTGGCTGCTGGTCGCAATCAGACTCCAGCCAGGGCAGAAGTCAGGGCTGAGATAGAGGGGCGGATTTTGGGCACCCCGGAAGCCCCTGGGAGACGCCTGGGCCACTTTGCTCTGCTTGTGGGCAGGTGCTTTGACAGATCTGCCTTTGGTAAAGGGTGGATCGAGAGCAGCTGAAAACGTGGTCCTAGTTCGAATCTAGCCCGACCAGCCTCAGACCGGAAGTCAACTCAGCAAACTGCCCCAGGGCAAATACAAATCGTTGCAGTTTTCTCTGTTTTTGACCAATACCCCAACTTTAAACCATGAGCAAGAAGCAGAAGAGAGCTCTCACCATAGAAAGCTTTTACGGAGAAAAAATAGAACAGTCCCCAGATCCTGACATTATGAAAACAATCCCAGATGAAGCCACAAAGGCAGACTTAAGTTGGTCTCCCTTTCAGAAGGCTTACCTGGATGATTGCATTAAGAATCTCAAAAGAGAGCTAGAAGAAGAACGGGGAAATAAATTGAGATCAGGGCAACAGAAATATCAAAAACTGGAAAATAGGACTGGTGAATTGGAAAAAGAAAACAGTTCATTGAAAAACAAAATTGGTGAATTGGAAAAAGACAACAATTCACTGAAAAATAAATCTGGCAAAATGGAAAAAGAATGCATTGAATCAAGAAACTCAATTGGCCAGCTACAAAAGGAGCTAAAAAAGATAACTGAAGGAAATAATACTTTAAAAATTAAAATTGAACAAATAGAAGTAAATGACTCAATAAGACTTCAAGAATCAGTTAAACAAAAACAAAAAAATGAAAAAATAGAAGAAAATATGAAATATCCCCTAGGAAAAACAACTGACTTGGAAAACAGATCCAGGAGAGACAATTTAAGGATTATCAGACTCCCTGAAAGCCATGATGAAAAAACATTTATTAAGCACCTACTACATTCCAGCATTGTGTGAAGCACTGGAAATACAAAAAACAAAAAGTGAAATAATCCCCATTTTGAAGTAATTCACAATCCAACGAGTGAGACAACCTGCAGACCACTATAGACAAACAAGCCTTAAGTGTTACAACACCACGACCATTACACATACTTGCATGCATGTGTTTATACATATGTACTTCAATCCAGTGACAAGAGCCTCTTGAACAAGATGCTGTCCAGACTCTAGGCATTTTCATTGCCTTATTGAGGATTTCCAATTTATCCTCTACGTAGCTTGTTTGTGTATGGTTTTCAGCTTCTTGAGAATATCTTTTGCCTTTTGCCTTTCTTTGAATCCAAATTATTGTTCCAAATACATGTAAAGATACTCATTTTTGTAAAACTTTGTGTTCTAAATTTTTCTCCTTTCCTCTTTTACCTCCCCCCTCCCTAAGATATCAAGCAATCAGATCTAGGTGAAGTATGTGCAGTTCTTTTAAACATATTTAATATTTGTCAAGTTGTGCAAGAAAAATAAAACCAAAAGGGGGAAAAACATGAGAAAGAAGAAAAAAAACAAGCAAAAAAAAAAAAACAGCAAAAAAGTGAAAATACTATGCTATGATCTACATTCAGTCTCCATAGTTCTCTCTTTGGATGTGTATGACATATTTCCATCCAAGTCTATTCGAATTGTCTGAAATCACTGCACTGTTGAAAAGAGCTAAGTCTATCACAGTTGATCATCACATAATCTTGTTGTTACTGTGTACAACATTCTCTTGGTTCTGCTCACTTTACTCAGCATCATGTAAACTTATTTTTAAAAATATTTTCATAACTATTTTGATAGAATTGGTTTCCTTTGTAAGCCTGTGTATTTTATGTATTTAAAAACAATTCTGAGAAGGGTTCCTTCCCTATGTTTCACCAGATTTCCAAAGATGTCCAGAAAACATTAAAAAAAGGGGGGGAAAGGTGTTGAGAATCTATTAGATAATTGCTCTAAAGTTCTGTCTACCTCCAGCATTTTATGTTCTAATGTTCTACATTTTAGTGCTCTAAGTTCTAAGGTCCCTTCCAGAGCCAGCATTTTGTGATTAATCGGGGCTAAGTTTGTGCAATACTGACTTTTTAAGATCTGTTTCCCTTCTTAGAAATTTCTTCCCTCCCTGATATGCCTATCTTCTGACTCATTCTAATATGGGACTAGGGAAAATACATACCTTCTTAGGAAGATTTATAGTTTAAGTGGACTTTGGCTCTGAAGTTAGATTTCTCAGTTCTAATATTTGTTATCTACGTGATGCTGGACATCATTTAATATTCCTCAGCCTCAGTTTCCTTATCTGTAAAATAAGGCTATTTGTACTAGATGATCTCTGAGATCCCTTCTACCTCAAAGCTTATTATGATTCTGTAAATAATGCAATTTCAGATACTAACAACTTAGTGGAAAACATCTCCTTGTGCCAGGTTCTTTAGCTCTCACTTTTACCTGATTCTACTTATGTCAAAGATGGAGATGTCCAGAAACCATAATAGACTATGCATGATAACCATCAGAGAATATGCATTTTAGAAAGGCATATTTTTGATTAAACAAGGTAAAAATTATAACTTTTTGAAATAATATATTATTATTGGACTCATGTCTAAGATTCCAAACTGGAAAAAACAAGATCATCAAGCAGATGAAACAATTAAGTACTACCTAGTCATCCAACCAGTATATAGCATAGTATAGATTGGACCTCAGGCCATCTGACTGTAAATATGGCTTCTCCATTAGATTATACTTGTGTCATTAAGCAGTGGCAAGCCACCTGACTTCCTTTCTCAAATGAGCACATTTTAGAACTAGCTGTCATCTTGGCCACCATGATTTAGTATATCTGTCCACATGTATCCTGTTAGTTGTATAATTGCCAAATTCCCACTTTATTTTAATTTTTAGAGATCAAGGCAGGAAGACCAATAAAAATCTTACAGAAACAAATTGAGACTCTGCCTTCAAAAAACTATAAATAAGTGTGAATATTGACATATCCGGGGCAAATTTTAATGAACACACAATTTTATGATGACTATTACAGTTTATAGTTCTTTCTTGAATCCTGACTCACAATTTATGTTCATAGCAGAATTTGTTTTCCTTTTTTCTTTTCTTCTCACCCATATAATCTACATCTATATGTATTTATAATGCATGTACATGTACATATATATTGAATCTTTATACAATTTATATATATATACATACACACAAATATTTGTATGTTTATGTTTGTGTACATACATATATGCACATATATGCATGTGTTGGAATTATTCATATATACATGTATGTACATACTCACATTAATCAAATGCTTGGGTTTTGCTAAAAGGGACATCTGAGTTCTGTTTTCCTGTATCCTGGCTCATAATCTGTATGCATATCTGAAAGGATTTATTTTCTTTTTCTCTTTTCTTCCTGTCTATGTAATCTATATTTATATGTGTATATGATGTACATACGTGTACATAAATTTTTGTATACACATTCACATGTATATATGCACGTAAATACATGTGTGTAATGTGTGTGGATGGATGAATAGATGCATATTTTGTTGCTATTTGTCAGTCATGGAATGGTTTGCCATTTCCTTCTTTAGGAAGGAATATGTGGGGGCAGCTAGGTGGCGCAGTGGATAGAGCACCAGCCCTGAAGTCAGGAGGACCTGAGTTCAAATCTGGTCTCAGACACTTAACATTCCCTAGCTGTGTGACCCTGGGCAAGTCACTTAACCCCAATTGCCCAGGCAAAAAAAGCAAAAAAAAAAAAAAAAAAAGGAAGGAATCTGTGTATATGTGTGTGTGTTTACCCACATATTCACATATATAAAAAATGCATGTGTTTGAATTATACATATACACACACATTAATAAAATGCTTGGGCTTTGCTAAAAGGGAAATCTGAGCCATATTCCAAACAAAAAATGTCAAGTGAACTTAATTGTGAGAAGTTCTGCAGGAAATAGAAAAGTGCTAAGAACAATATACATCTGGGCAGAAAGGTGATTTGAATATAAAATGGGTTTCTGTGACATTAAGCTCTGCTTTAAAGGCTGAGGAATGTACACTTTGAAACATAATAAACTCCCAGATATGTTATATATTGGAAAACAGATCATATGGATTATTAGTTTGAAAAATATTTATGATTCAACCCCTTTATTTTACAGCAGAAGAAATTGATAAGTAAAGAGATAGAAGAGAAGCTCAAGGTCACACAGGTAGATATATAGGGAAGTGGGAATTAACCTAGTGCTGAGACACTATGCTAAATGTGTTTTGATTTTTTTGTTTGTTTTAAAAATATTGCTTTATTTGATGCTCATCAGAATGGGGAGCAATGGGTGTTATGCTATTATCTTTATTTTATACTTGAGGAAACTGAGGCTGGGAGGAATTAATTAACTTCCTAAAGGTCACTGACTGGTTATTGTCCTTCATTTTTTAAGAGGACCAAAATAACTTCACTATGCTAGAATCAAGTAACCATGTGTCCAACTGTGGCTGATCAGACCAATAGGAACTCGGACTGCTTTGCCATAGGTTGGACACAAATAGTCTATGTGAACATCGGAGAAATCTTGTGCATCTAGTGTGTCCTTTGAATTAATTCAATTCTGTTTTGCTCATAGAGCACAGAACCTTCTCTGATAGGGCATGCCGTGCTGGGGAGTCCTGTGCCATGTCTCCTATGTCATATAATTAATTCTGATGCTATATGTTTTTATTTTTTAATAGATAAGTTGCTGTTTTTAGCTTTGAAGCAAAAGGTTGTGATTTAAAAAATAATTTTCATTAAATATTTCTCAATTACATGTAAAAAATATTAACAACCATTTTTTAAAAATTCTGAGTTCTGTGGGGCAGCTAGGTGGTGCAGTGGATAGAGCACCAGTCCTGAAGTCTGGAGGACCTGAATTCAAATCTGACCTCAGACACTTAACACTTCCTAGCTGTGTGACTCTGGGTAAGTCACTTAACCCCAATTGCCTTAGCAAAAAAATAAAAATAAATAAATAAACAACAAAAAAAATTCTGAGTTCCAAATACCTTCCCTCCCTCTTATTCCTCCTCCCTTGAGAAGGCAAGCAATATATGAGTGAAGTCATACAAAACCTATTTCCATATTAGCTACATTGCAAAAGAAAACACAAACGAAAAAGCCAATAAAAATAAAGTTTTTTTTTTAAAGTCTGGCCTCAGTCTAAAATTAGAGTTTATCAGTTCTCTCTCTGGAGATGTATAGGATTTTTTCATCATTGATCATTTGGAATTGTCTTGAATTACTGTCATCATCAAATAAATTCTTTCACAGTTCATCCTTACAATATTGCTGTTATTGTGTACAATGTTCTCCTGGTTGTGGTCACTTCACTCTGCATCAGTGAAAGTATCCTGCTCATTATTACTTATAACACAATATTATTCCATTACAATTATATATCACAACTTGTTCTGTTGTTCCTCACTTGATGGACATCCTCCCAATTTCCATTTTTTTGCCACCACAAAAAGAGCTGCTATAAATATTTTTATACAAATAGGCCCCCAAATTATGATTTGTTGAAGGGCTTATAAGAGTGGAAGCAAAAATTTGCTTCCTAATTTTTCCCCAAGAGAAGAGCAAATTGAGAAGACACATTCTCATATTAGATTTATTGTATAACATTGCAGAAAGGTGAGTCAGATACCACAAGATAGCAGGACACAGCAGATGCATTAATAACTAAAAAGACCTAGAATGTGATTTATGATGCTATAACTTTTAAAATATATAATAAAATAAGATCTATTTTACTATATTAAAACAATAGCATCTTCCATGTCTTCAGTAATGTTGGAAAATGCTTGTACTTAGAGGACTTAGGATAATAAAATTTTAGAGCTGGAAGAGTTAGCAAAGATCATTTACTTGAGCATCCTCATTTTTCAGATGATGCAGCTGGGGTGAAGGGGTTTGCCAATAGGCATGGAGAGAGTAGAAGAATAAGAATTGTGGTAGGGAGGGTTAGTGCTTCTGACGCTAAATCCAGTATTTATTTCACTGAATAAATGTATTAATAACTTGTATTTTTTCAGTCCTAAATTTCTCTCTTAGTTAATACTGATGGGAAATGCTTTCTCACAGAAGGCTTAAAATCTCTGAATGGCAGAACTCAAAGGAACCTCATAGGGAATCAACAAAGAAGGAAGCAGAGACTTAGAGATTGTTCTGAAGTCACTCACTAAGTTCAAAATCAAATCTGAGCTACAAGATCAAGTTGGACATTTAAAAAGGGATAGGTCAGAAAAGGGCAACTGGAACATTCGTGGAACCTTGATTCCTTTTCTTCTCCTCCTCCTTTTTTTTTTTTAGATCTATCTCCAGAGGCTAAATTGGATGCTATTTTCAAGGGCTTAAAAAAAAGGCACAGGAAATCAGAGTAGCTAATTAGTCTGTTCTCTGGGATAAGTAATGTAAAGACAGCAATATAATTACTGTTCAGCACACTTAGCTCTCTAGTACATCGGCAAAGAAACTGAGGCTATTGTATATAAATAACATTTAAGCTATTCTTTCTCCCAAACTATGGTTACATCTGGAAGATACTCTTTGTGTGAACGTGCTAGAGTGCAACTGCATGGTTCTACATAAAACACAATTATCAATTATATCTTTTTAAAAGCCAATTCAAAGCTATTTAACCCAATAATTGAAGTTTGTTCAAAGTTGTAATTTGCTCCTATGATAATAATGATGGTAGCTAACATTTATATAATGCTTACTATGTGCCAGGCACTGTGCTAAGCACTTTATAATTATTATCTCATTTGATCCTCGCAATAACTCTGGAAGGGAATTATGAGCATTTTATTCCTCAACTTAGTAGCATTGATTGCCTTGTAATTTGAAGTGATAATAATAATGACTAACATTTATATAGCACATTAGGATTTGCAAAGCACTTTACAAATATCTCATTTGATTCTCAAAACAACCCAGGGAGATAGGAGCTATTACTAGCCCTACTTTACAGGTGAGGAAACTGAAACATTCAGAGATAAAATGACTTGTCAGGGTCCTACAGCTAGGAAGTTTCTGGAGCCAGATTTAAATTCAGGTCTTTTTTTCTCACATTCATCCAATATGCCCCAGTTAGCTGCTTCTACCAGAGAAAATTAGAAATACTCATTAGTAAGTAAAATTTAAATTAAACTGGACTCCTTGATGCCTGAATAGTGACAATGTTGCTTCAAATAGTTTTGCAGTGATTGAAAACTCTCTCCAAAGTCTCCTTTTCTCTGAATCTTCATAGAAGAATCAAGATGACTCCCAATTTCCTCGTCTATGTTGGTTGAACAGAGCCTTCAGCAAATCTGACCATGCTAAAAAGACTCTGAAAATGGGCACTGTGAAATATTGGCTTTATGCTTCTCTTCTAAGTTTAGAGCTAAAGTTTAGAGATTCTGATCACCAGGTTGGATCTAGAGAGATGGATTTGGGAAGCTGTAGCAACTTTCACAGATTATCCAGTAAGTCACAGAGGGAATTGCCACTTTCTCTGCTTGAGGGAGTAGCCCAACATTTATATAGCATCTTGAGGTTTGCCAAGTGCTTTTCAGGTATTATCTCATTTGAACCTTACAACCACCTTTGGAGGGAGGTTCTATTATTATCCGCATTTTAGAGATGAGGAAGTAAAGTAACAGAAGTAAAGTGACTTACTCAGAGTCACATAACTAAGTGTCTTCCTGATGCCATCATCCAGCACTCTATACAATGTACCACTTGGTTGTCTCTAATATAACAAATGACAGAATATAGACTGGAGAGGAGAGATAGAGTATAATGAGAAGAATACCAGATAGGAAATAGGAAGACCTTGGTTCAAGTTCATTTTCTTCTAATTTATTATGGGAATTTGAACAAATCATAAAACAGGGAAACAGTTTCCAAGAGTCTCACTATTCAGCATTCTGAATCTCATCTTTTCTCCTTTCCCTCCCTCCTTCTAGAGCAATCCTTGGCTTGGTCAAATATGCAAAACATCCCTTAATCAAAATGTGTTGATTAAAAGCTTACTGTGTTGCTAGGCACTAAGTGCCTGCCCTTAGGATGCTTGCAGTCTAAGTCTTGAGCAGCCCCTTTCTGCTTCCAAAGTTGAGTTGACAGAGTGGTCAAAAAGAAGGTACAGGGGGTAACCCTTACACACATGCATGCACATATACACATTATTTTTAGACCGTTTACAAACATTAATTTAATGGACTATATACATACATTAACATAGACAAAAATTACAAAAGGAATTAATTCTGTCATCTGTGGCAATATAACCCAATAGACAGTGGATTTAGAGCTAAAATAACCTTGTTTAATGGCTAGATGACTCTAGTCAAGTCAGTCTCTCTCTCTCTGAGCCTCAGTTTCTTCATCTGTAAAATGAAGTATACTATATGTTGTCTAAGAAAGATTCCTCCAGTTCTAAGTCCTAAGATCCTATCTTCCCTATCCTCTGCCTCCATCAGTGCTTTTGCAAGAAAACTGCTAAGATATCATTCTTTCAACTAATATTTATTAAGCACCAACTATCTAGCTATTGGGATGCAGAAACAAAAATTATTAGTTCTTGCCATCAAGGAATTTAAAATATATGGGGGCGAGCCAAGGAGTAGGGATAGCCCACACAAAAATAGATAGATACATACATACATACATGCATAAAGAGATAGATAAATAAGGATGTTGTGTGATGAACACAGATGATTTAAAATTGCCTTAAGCTGCCCTGATCTCTGATTATTTTATACATCTTCCAGACTCTGCCCTCCAGAGATTCCCTAATCTTTTTAATGGACTTCTGCTTGTTATGTAAAAGAACTTACTTGGTGAGAATATGAGGTGCCTACCTCCTACAGGTATAATCCTACCTGTAGGAGGTAGGACCTACAGCATGGTCATTCTCCCTAACTTAGACTCTGTATTAAACCCTGTTCCCAGCCCCGTCCTGGACTACCCCAGCACTTGCTGTGTGGCAGCCTGAGCTGCAACTCACTTGCCCTGATTAAAGACCTCTATTTTGTTGCATAGACTGTTTTCATTTAAAGTTCACATAAATAAGTATATGCAGAAAGGTTATTTTAGGGGGAGAGCCCTTGCAGCTGGAAGAACCAGGAAAAATTTCTTGTAGAAGGTATCTCATGAATTGAAGCAGATGAAAAAGGTCGCTATGAGGTGGAAGTGCATCCTAAGCATGGGGTATTTAGGTTGTTCAGTCTTTTCAATCATTTTAATCTCAATTTTTTCCAATTTCATTTGGAGTTTTCTTGGCAAAGATACTGAAGCGGATTGACATTTCTTTTTCCAGATCATTTTACAGATGAGGAAACTGAAGCAAACAGGGTGAAATAATGTGCCTGGGGTGACAGAGCTAGTGACTGAGAACAGATTTGAACCCAGGAAGATGAATCTTCTTGATTCCAGATCTAGTGCTCTATGTGTTATGGTACCATCCAGCAATTCCAATAGTGCAAATTCAGGAATAATGGAGATGGATACCTCTTTATGAAGAACAGCAAAAAGACCAATTTTGCTGGACCATGAAATTTGGGAAGGGGAGTAATTTACCATAAAGTTGGAAAGATAAACTGGGAACAGGCCGTAAAAAGCTTTGAAAGGTTATTATTTGATGCTAGAGGTAAGAAGTGGCCATTGAAGTTATTTGAATGATGGCAGGACATGTACAGACCTATACTTTGGTACAGGTATATAGGATGGATTGGAGGCAAGAAGATTAATAAGGAACCTATGACAGTAGTTTAGGCAAGAGGTAATATGGACCAAAATGAGAATGGTTACTGAGTAGAGAAAGAGGGATGGATGCCAGACTTAAAAGCATAGATTTATTAAAGCTGAAAGGAATCTGAGAGGTTTTAAATTCCAGTCCCCACATTTTACAAGTGAAGGAACTGAAGCTTCTAACGAGAACTTCCTAAGCACAAAAGTCTTGGGATAAAATCTTTCTTCACTAAAGACAGTTGGTATTTTTTTGTTTTTGTTTTTGTTTTTGTTTTGCCCAAGCTCCTTCTGACCTTTCAGAGGAGTCGTCTCATTTGGTGACTCATATCAGGGACAGCAGAAAAGGAACTCACAGCCTTGAACAAATATATTAAGAGGCAATGACTTAATTTTTCTGACATCAGAATCACAGAATTTTCAAATTGGAAGAACATTTAGTCCAAGTTTTCATTAGAAAAATGAGATCAAGTGACTTGGAACAGAGTAGGTCCTTGAATTCAGATACCCTAACTTCCTCCTGAACCATGCTGCAAGAAAAACGATTCTTATCATTCCAATTGCATTTTTCAAGAGTCTATGTGTGTGCAGAGGTACAGCTCTGCCTATGAGGTCCCTCTGTAGTAGTGCAGGAAATTTAACCCTCAACAGCAGCAAGTGAAACTAGTTGAGTTCCCAGGCTTTTTGCCATTATTGCCTCCCTCTCTCTCTCTCTGCCTCTCTCTCCCTCTGCCTCTCTCTCCCTGTCCCTCTCCCTCCCTCCCTCCCTCCCTTCCTCTCTCTCTCTCTCTCTCTCTCTCTCTCTCTCTCTCTCTCTCTCTCT